>PVKS010014542.1:0-48120 GCA_004027875.1 Aplodontia rufa | reverse complement strand
AGCGCCCAGCAAAGCACCTAAGTAATCATTTTTAAGACTGATAGGACTTTGACATACCATACATACACAAGTTTAAAAGTCAACACAGTAAAGGGTCAAACAAAAATGGAACGAAAACCCATTGGAAAAGCATACCTGGAGGAGGCAATGGTTTGTCATGGCTCGATAGCAAGCTCTGTGGCTCTTGACTGTTGGCCTCTCCCCGAGGCAGTAGCCCCATTTCTTTACCATGTGAAACCGCTTGGCATGCCAGATGTGAGTTTCTAGCCATATGTTCTTCTTTTGTCTACGATTAAATTCTTCCACTCGGTTTATGTGACATCTTCGAGCCTTATGGCATTTGTTTTTTGAATGTTCTTTTTTCTGATGTACGGCCTTCTCTGCCTATATAGTTTCAAGAAGGGAGGCAAATCCTAGTTTGTAAGCATCTCAGAACAAAGTTAAGCGTTAGGAATTCAAACAGTGAACTTTTAGATGAAGCAGAGTACTTTACAGACCCCATTCATTTGCTTAATTTGTTAACTCAGAGGTTTCTCTAGTCTAGGTAGAGAATGAAGACTATGGAAAAAGTAAAGAATTTAGAGACAGGCACAGTGCTAACACTCAAATTGTACAAGCTTCATGGACTATGATGAGAATATTTATAAAATGTTCAACACGGTAACAAGCTTTATGTGGCTATTAACAGACAGCAAGAAAGACATTAAATGCTAGCTGGTTGGTTTTCTTGTTGTTGTTGTTTTAACCCACATTATTGTAACTAAATGAAAAATTTATGACCAAAACTACTAAAGTAGGGAAAACCCACTCATTTTAATTCAGTTAGGCTACAGAAAAATGCTAAATACTACCACTGGGAAAGAGATCTTATACTAAATCTAGAAAATACAAAACTACCTGTTAGTCTTCACTCTTGAATCTCTTTCATAGTCAAGCTAAACTTCTGTGAAAACAATTCTCTATTAACTTACAAGCCCATTAAGGAAAAGATTTTTACCTTCTTAAACTATAATCTCACCACCAAGATAGCACCAGCACATAAAAGGCCACTCAATAAATAAATCTGGAATTGATTAGTAAAGACATAAGCAGCTTAAACAATCTTAGAATGTTTAAGTCCATAATTCTGATAAGCCAAAAAAACCCAGATTTGTACAAAAATTAAAACCAAGTTCAAGCTAGGCACAGCAGCGCATGGCTATAATCCCAGAGACTTGGGAGGCTGAGGCAGGATATCCCAAGCTCAAGGCCAACCTCAGCAACTTAGTGGGACCCTGTTTCAAAACAAAATAAAACAAAACAGAAGGACCGAGGATTTAGCTTACTGGTAAAACACCCCTGGGTTCAAATCCCAGTACAAAAAACAAACAACAAAAAAAAAAACAAGTTCAATTTTCAACTTTGAAAACGTCAAACGGCAACAACTGATGCTGCCTTTTTTTTTTAAACCTTCCAACCCCAAACTTGCCACACCCCCAAAACAGAACCCAAACAAACCACTTATCTGGGATAGAATTCTATTTTTAAATCTAGAAGGGGAACATCAACTATTTTAACAGTACTTAAAAGAATGGTTCTGAAAGCTACATTTTTAAAAGCATCTATAATACCCAAATGCCTACTAATTTGGCTTAAGGAAGGTGGGAAAAGCTAGACAAGGAGTGAACCAAAAATATACAAAAAAGGGTGCCAATATGTATATGTTGTATTCTGGTTTTCCTTTAATAAATTCTTTTAGGTCACTCTTCTTGGTTTCTTTTAGGAACTACTAACCTAAACCATTAAGCTAAGCATTTACCTCCTTCTGAGCCATCTCCTGTAACCGTCTAGGGAGGCGTTTGACATTGTGGCTCATGGCTCTTCGTCTCATGTGTCGTGGCAGAGTCTGGAAAACCAGTGAATTAGAAGACTTCTGGGTCACAGCTTTTAACATAGCACTGATTTCAGCAGCCCGAGCTTGAGCAAA
This sequence comes from Aplodontia rufa, assembly GCA_004027875.1. Lineage (NCBI taxonomy): Eukaryota > Metazoa > Chordata > Mammalia > Rodentia > Aplodontiidae > Aplodontia > Aplodontia rufa. The sequence continues at coordinate 46,154 of PVKS010014542.1, read as the reverse complement.
AGTAGAAGCTGTCGAAGGAAAGGACATCATTAAAAACAAGCCTTGAGGGGCTGGAGCGGTGGCTCAGCGGTTTCGGCACTTGCCTGGCAAGCACGAGGACCCGGGTTCAAACCCAGCACCATGTACACAACTAAGTGTTGGAGCAACTAAGGCCATGTGAAAAACTAAATAAAGTTGTTTCTCTCTTTCTCTGTCTCTCTCACTGTCCCTCTCTCTTTTAAAAAAAAAAAAAAAAAGCAAGCACCTGTTCTGGTGGCTTCAAATGAAAGACAGGTTCGAGGAGTGTGTACTTACAGTTCACCAACACCCTAACCACCTGCTAGACAAAAAATGAGAGTGGTTATTCTGTCTTAAACCACTGTGAGAAGATTCTTCAACTTTTACATTTTTTAAGTTTTCTATTAAAATTATTTTACTTTTCCAGCCAGAAAAACAAAAATTTAAAAACAATTTTACAAGGAGTTTTTCAAAACAGACATCTACATGTAGTATAAACATACATGCAATATAGTCACAATCATTTTGCTGGGGTTTTGGTTTGCTTTTAAAGACAAATCTTGCTGAGTTGACCAGCCTGGCTTTGAACTCCTGAGCTCAAGCTCAATGCTCCTGCCTCAGTCTCCCGAGTAGCTGGGATCACAGGAGCATGCCACCAAATTCAATCATACAAGAAAACAAAAGGGAAAAAAATTTAACAGAGGTTTTGACTCCAAGAGGCTCTTTCTTAATACTTTTTGCTTTTTCCAAACATGTAACCATTACTGGTTTTATTTATTGCAGATTCTTTTTTTGAAGAGTTAAACAGGGTGTTGGAGAAATTCAAGTGAATTCATCCAAGAAGGCATGGGGAGACCAGGTATGAGCAAGGAATACAGGGTTTATATTGTAGTGGAGACAGGGGTGATAAAGAGACAATGAGAGATGTGGCTGGAAAGGGGTGGTGACAGGCCTTTGTATAAACACCTTGGTTGCCAGTAGGTGTGTGAAATTTGGTTCCATCTGTAGAGAATGGCTTGCTGAAGAGTGCGGATACCACATTGACAGGAGTTAGGAGGAAAAGTTCACAAATGAAGACTTATAAGAGATGGGAGAGAAACTGAAGGAGGGAGAGCCATCAGGCCTGTGGAAGTTTTGGGCAAAGTCTAAGCTGGAGCTGAGAAGGGTCCAAGTGGATGGAAGAGAGAAGAGAGATGAGGGAGGCAGGGCCAAGATAGTGCAGAGGGCAATGTGCTGGTACATCTGGCTGCAGTAGAAACAATGCACTCCTAATCAGATTATACCTCCTCTATACTCACCGGTTATGTACTTGGGGATCTCCTGAGAAGTACCCTCAGGTCCTGCTTTCCAGCCGCCCTTTTTTTTAAACATGATTTTAGAGGAAGACTGCTCATTCATATCAGGCTCAGGGAGTGAATGAGATATCATCTTGATTTGTCGCTGTTGTGAAGTTCCAGAATGAGGCTCTAGTACATTTTCAAAAAGAAATATGTCACTCTTACCAGAGGTAAGAATTACAGCGCAAAACTAACATCTGCTGGGTTGCAATACTGATTATGACTTTCATTCTACAACTACCCATTAAGAGAATCATTACTAATTCTTTTTTTTAAAAAGAGAGACCTAAGTAGGAAAGTGATATAACTTGTCAAGGTCAGAGAGCCAGCAAGCAGCACAGCAAGGAATGTCAATCTTATAACACATACAAGGAAATGTTCTTCACTGCATATTTACAGTACCACATATGCTTTCAATGTAGGCTCCTTGCTATGGTCTGCATGTTTGTGTCCCCCTAAAATTCACATGTTAAAATCATGAAGGGATGCTATGAAGAGGTAAGGCCTCAGGGAGTGGTTAGAGTACAGGACCAGAGTCCTCATTAATGGGATTAGTACCCTTAGAACAGAGTCTCCAGAAAGACCTCTCACCCTCTCCACCACACAAGGACACAGGGCTGTGACCAGTCACCAAGCTACTGTTTGATCTTAGACTTCTTTGCCTCCAGAACTGTGAGAAATAAATCTGTTATTTAGAAGCTATCTAGTTTATGGTAATTAGTTATAACAACCTGAATGACACTCCCTTAAATACTATAATCCACAATAATTTTGTACATTTGGTCTTATGCTAATTATCTGCCACACTCAACTCAGAAGCCTTAATGGGCTGGAGTGGGGGCTCAGTGGTTACGGCACTTGCCTACCATGCACAAGGACCTGGGTTCGAATCCCAGCACCACATACACAACTAAGTGTCAGAGCAATGAAAAACTAAGTAAAATTGATTCTCTCTTTTTCTCTCTCTCACTGTCCCTCTCTCATTTTAAAAAAAAAAGCTATTAAAGAAAGATGAACAGTAAAGTCCCTATATAAATGACAGGACATTCAAACCATTCTGACTGCAACATAACATTAAACATGTGTCTATGACTAGAAGGAGGAGTCAATAGAGAATTTTACAGTGTTCCTGCTTATTTTCACTGTAGTGTGAATTATGATATCACATAATCTTGAATATGTTGCATGTTTTGTCAATATGAGGTTTAACTGAGATATATGTATGAAAGGCTTATATCATGGTAATCCTCAACTATTGGATCTGAATCTAGATTCTGCAAACTTAAATCTAAAACTTATTTAATCAGACCTAATGCAGCTGCTTTTGCTATCTTCCCAAACTGGTGTTTTCTACTGCTCTACCAATGAACAACTGCAACCTTCCTTTTACCTCATAAGGTTCTAAAACCAACACACAAGTTAAATACAGATATGAAGACTGTACTTTATTTTGCTTAGGAAACACAGAAATATAATAGTAAATGTTAAGGTAGTAATAAAACATATCAGCTTCAAAACATGCATAGTCATACTGCAGTATGTTCTATAAAGTCACAGTGAACACTGAATTAGTGAATACTGAACCTCTGTTCCTAGAGGGGATAAACAGATGATAGACAAATGATCTTACGTACACTTTAATTTTAAATGCTAAAAAAAAACCTCATCCTGATAGATTCTATTTCTTTTCTTTTACAAAAGAGAAAATAAAGTTCAGTAGGGTTAAGTGACTTGCATGTGGCCACCCCACAGTTGAGATTCAAATCCCAGGCAGAGCTGGAGCCCTTTTCTCCACACTGTACTGCCCTACTACCTCCACCCTCTGGCCATCTCTTTGTGAGAGGCGAAACAAGAAGGCAGCTGGAAACTTATACATAGGGCAACTTGAATTTCTTCCTGTTCTGAGCATGGCCAGAAAAAGACTGCCAAGCTCCGTAAGTATTGATTGGGGGTTATAAATAAACTATCAAGTAGACAAATTTGAAAACACAAAATTTGAGAATGAGAGTCTGCTGTATCTGATTTTAATTCAGCTCATTTACTATTTAGATAATGACTATCAAAAGGAACAGGCAAAAGCGATTCACTCTCAATGGAATTGGAAAGAAGGTCATGTCATCTCACCTTGTTTTTGAGCTTGGAAAGGTCTTCCCCCTCCATTATGGAGCTTCATATCTCTACCAGCAACAAAGCCAGAGGATAAAGTCACATTGGTGGGCTGGTTTCTCATTTTCTTAGCATGTTTTCTTTCTTTTGCATTAGACATTTCTGGAAAAGAAGAAATAAATTTTGTAAAAGAAGAGGGAACTCCCATTCAAAAATAATAAATTCAATAAATATTTGTGTTACTCAAAATTGTGCTCTTCAATATAAGTCTTCATTTACTGTGAACAGAATGATAATACCAAAATGTTGCCATGTTAATCTATAGCAGGGACTCTTCAGGGAAATTTCAAGGAGGTTGCGAAAGGCTTTAACACCAAAAGCTCATTTCAAAAGAAAAAAAATAAGTTTATTGATAGAAGATTCCCTGTTGAAACATTCCAGTTTAGATTGCCAAGTAATTAAATCTTATACAAATGTTGACACTGCGTAAAGTCTGTTCGAAGAATAAAAGATGAGATGAGATGAAATCACTATACACGATAAACATTTTAAATTGATTCTTGGGTTAAATAAGAGCAGCCCAAATCAATGAAATTTGGAATAATCTATTCTAAATTAAACATAAGTTATTGATGCTTTCAGTTTTACTACTGAGACAAGGTTGGCAATAGATAATGATTTTAACTTGAAGTAAAAAGGATAAAGGATGGGCTAAAGCAGTGGCTCAGAGGTTGGAGCGCTTGCCTGGCATGCACGAAGACCCGGATTCAAATCCCAGCACCACACACACAACTAAGTGTCAGAGAAACAAAATCCAGATGAAAAAATAAAGTTGATTCTTTCTTTACCCTATTTCCTGCTCTCTCTAAAAAAATGAAGAAGAAAAGAAAAAAAAAGGATGAAGTATAAAAGCCTAATGGAGCCTGATTGATTTACTTGGTTTTCCAGCTCTCAAACACAGCATTGATTTTCCTTGATTCAATACGAAACACCAGCTTTTGTTTTGAAATGAATTCACAACCTATTAGTGACTTAACTACTATCAACACATACCCTGCAATATATGCCCTAACTATAACATATAGAGCTAAAAAGTAATTTAATAAAACAATGTGTTTGTGTAACTATTTCACCACCATACCATATAAAATTATGAAATAAATTATGAACCTAGAGGATAATCACATGAATACAGACACTAGCAGCAGGGACACTGGTATAAGCCATAGCTGGAGAAGGGTCATAGAAGCCCTTACCCCAAACAAGTCATTAACTTTTTTGTTGCTGACTATAGAGAAGTTAGAAAGATACTGCATGATGACACTAGAAGGTAGGGAAGCTCAGAGTAGCAGATATTTACCAAGCTGTTCTCAACACATTTCAATATTTTAATACTATTTTATGCCTGCACATAGAATGGCCATGTAGGCAATGGCTACAACGGCAAGATAGTCTACATGTTCTACTCACGCCTCAAAAAGAACAGTGCCACTGGTGATGTAATTGTCCAAGCTGGTGAACACTCCTTGGTAAAGTACTCCCCTCAAAGAAAAGTACCATCTAGGGCTGGAGTGGTGGCTAAACAGTTGGAGCACTTGCCTGGCATGTGCAAAGACCCAAGTTCAAACCCCAGCACCACACAGACAACCAAGTGTTGGAAAAAACACCAGACGAAAAATAAATAGGATTCTCCCCCCCACCCTCTTTAGGGGGAAAAAAAAGCCACAATCAGGCTTTAACTTATTACCTCCTTACAAAATTCAGTATACATTAAACCTGTGTAACCAATACTTTTACATAAAACAGATTTAGGCCCTGGGCTACTGTGGAACTTTTCTGCATTTACAAGGTGCCTAACATCCCTAGCTCCTGGCCAATTAATGCTGTTACCCCAACCACTGTGCTAACCAAAATACTATACAAACTTCCAAAATCCCACATCAGGATTTGTACCACTCTCATAGAGAGCCACTCAATTAGCTATCACTTGACTTATCTCCTTTTCCAAAGCTAGATGCATACAAAATTAAGAGTTGCCTGTGCGGTGTACAGAGTCTAGGAGTCTTCACTTTGTAGTTAGAAAGACCTGGATTCCAATTACTTTCCTTAACATTTTTCAGTTAAATAATCTTAGCAAAATTACTTTCTTCTTTGACCCTCAATCTCCTCCTCTTCAAATGGGAATGATCACAAGGTGGTTGTGAGAATTTAAAAAACCATGTGTGTTGGCTTTACAAAATGCATAATACATAATTCATTTTGCAGAGAGCTTTGTACAAATTAAATGCTCAGTTTATAGTTTTGTTTTTTTAATAGAGAAGGAGAGACAGAGAGTGTGTCAATTTTATATATTTTTTATCTGGTTTTTCCCTCCCCTTAATTGTGTATGTGATGCTAAGGTTTGAAAATCCGGGTCCTCAATCTCAGAGACTCAAGGGCCGAATGGTATCTCTCATCTGTGGAAGCTAGAATACATGGGGAAGCAGTATGTTAGACGGCTAAGCTAATGATAACTTCAAATGGTATGATTCTCAACGCAACAGGGAGACAACTCCATAGGACACTTGAAGGCGTAGAGGGGGGGGGTAGGGAGAGGCTAGGGGGTAGGAAGAAATCCTAGGAGACTGAGGGTGGGAATATGGGGAAATCATCTCAGAAGGAGATCTCTGTCCTACATGAGATATCCATTTAACTCAGGAGTTCTTCTGGGGGAAAAAGCAATAGGGGGAACCCAAGCTGGACATCCATGATATGGCCTTAGCCCTGGAAAACTAAGTATATATACATTGGTTCTTGAATGTTTTTAATAATGTATCTCATTTGTATCTCTATTTCCATCTAATAAAAAAGAAAGAAAGAAAGAAAATCTGGGTCCTCATACATGCCAGGCAAGCTCTACCACTGACCCACCTCTCCAGTCCCTATAGTTGCTATTATTCTTAAATAATACATCTACCCTCTGAAATATTTTTCAAATTAAACAATTTGTAGGAAATAGAGTTCTGCAGAACTGGTTAGCTAATGAAATACATGACTTGGAGTAGTCTGTACTAAGAACTAATCAAAATAGTTTACAAAACAATTTAGTCTGCCAACTACTACCTACTTAAATCAGAACTTACCCAACAAGACAGAGCACTACCCTAGGATCCCTGGCTCAGGATTTAAATGGGCCAAAGGCAGGGTGGTGCTGGGGATTAGGGTAACCTTGGGATGTCACATTACTGAATTTTGGTTCTAGACTAAAAAATCAGCACCCTGAGGTAGCAGTAGTCCTCAAGCAGTTCTTACTGCAGAAGAGAATGAATAAAGATTGTATTCTTTGAGGTATGAGGTTTTCACTTCAAACAGCTTCCAGAAGGGATCTTAGTGCTTATAACATTCAAGTGAATTTCACATCTATTCCTAATATTCATAATTTGTGTTTGTTTTCATATTCATTCATTTCTTTTTCCTTTTTTTATCTTTTTTCTCATATTCAGTCAAAACTTTAATGACCATCAAATACATGTCAGCTTTACAAAAATGCTTTCCCCAAGTCTTCGAATAAAATGCACATGTCATGTTTTCTCAAAGAGCTTAGAATCCTCTGGTTGAACAGATATACCCACTGCTATAGTGGAGCGTTTGAGAACCTAGGAACAAACCAGATAATCTCCATTTTCTTCCAGTTCTAAAAAGTTGGTAATTCCTACTTGTCACAAAATCTGGTTAAGAATAAACATATCTGGGGCTAAAGAGGTGGCTCAGCAGTATAGCACTGGCCTGGCAAGCACAGGACCCAGCACCACATACACAACCAAGTGGAGGAAAAACAAAAAACAGATGAAAAAAGAAAATTAGGTCTCTATCTCTAAAAAATAAAATAAATGTACCTTGTTTCCTAAGTAATATTTTACTCAAATTTTATTATTTATTTATTGTACCAGGGATTGAACCCAAGGGCACTTAACCACTGAGCCAATATCCCTGGCCCTTTTTATTTTTTTATTTTGAGACAGGGTCTCACTAAATTGCTTAGCACCTCACCAAGTCACTGTGGCTGGCTTTGAATTTGCAATCCTCCTGTCTCAGCCTCCCAAGCTGCTGAGATTACAGGTGTGGGCCACCACACCCAGCCAAATTATTTGTAATACTTCAAGAGCTCCTTATTTAATGAATATGGTGAATTATTTTATAAACAAAATTCATCTCCTAATTTCCAGCTTAACCAATATAACAAGCTCTTGGGTACCTACAATGTATCTAATAGTTTCAGATCATGCTTAATACCATAGTATTTATCAGGATGTGGTCTTTTTCCTTAAAGAATTTAGTCACCTTAAGGTAACATTGAGAACTCTGTGTGCCAAGCACTATTCTACATGCCTTATTCCCTTAACTCTCACAATTGTAGGAGAGGTATTAGTGTTATCTCATTTTGTAAATGAGGAAATTGAAACACAAAGAAGCTATAATTCACCCAAGTTCACTAAGTTTGTGATTGTCCTGGGATTCAAACCAGGCAGTCTGTTTCTATTCACCATTATTCAAACACAAAATATTTAGAAAACATGACCCTGCATAACAAAATACTAAATTTTGCAATATTACAAAATAGGAAACTGGAAATGAGAAAGAAAAACCAATGTATATCAGCAGAAAAGGTCAATAAGAACATAGGATTTCAGTTAGTTGGAATTTGGGTAGATAAGTAAGAAAGAGTATTCAGGAATCTACTGTGTGAATATAGGAGCAAGAACTTGGGATGATTAGAGTGGTAGGACAAAGGAAAAGAGAATGAAATTAAATAGGCTAGGGAAGGCCAGACTGGAAGGTCTTGCATTCCAGACTGGAGACCTAAACCAACGAAAAAGATCTAAAGGTTCCTAACCCAGATACAGGAAAGCAAAACCTTAACAATAGGTAGGACAAAATGAAGGGAACAAAGGAGAATTCCTTATAGTACATCTCTTATTGTACATCTTGGAAGCAAAGAGGACAATCTTTTTTTTTTTTTAACTGTTGTATTCCCAGCACTTAGCAGTCTGTCATGCACAAACGAGGGGAGGGGAGGGATGGAAGGATGGAGGGGAGGGATGGAAGGATGGAGGGGGGAGTGATGGAAGGATGGAGGGATGGATGGACAGAACTAGATATAGATATTTACATACGTATTTTAAATATACACATGCATTCATAAATTAAGAAGTGGAGCGTGCCTGTACTGCACATGTTAACTGGATAGCAGATACAGAACCCAGTACCATTCCTCTGACAAACCATGACCTGTTCATAGACCAACTCGGGCCACCACCCAGAGCAAGATCACCATCTTTCTTTTGTGCAATCAGATCCCAGTCACTAGGGCTCTGTTCAGATGGTCCGAGACCTAGTAAAGCCCGAGGAGCAATCGAGACGGGAACTTGGGAGGGGTGGGAAGGTGAACAACGCCTCTCAGCGTGGTCCCCTTAATGACCCATCCTTTAGGGTGGCAGAAGAAGGGGTGCAAGCCCATTCACTCTCAGGACGGCTTTCACATGCCAGAGCAAGGCGGGGAAATGCCAGACTTTGGGGGTTCGGGTTAACGAGAAGGTTCGAGAGAGGGGAAGGGGTCTCGGGCGCAGGCACCGCGAAAGCTCGAGGCGCTGGGGAGCCGGGCCAGGGCGGGGGGCAGCCACACACACTCCCCCCAAATTTGAGGACCCTGGCAGTGGGCACTACTGCTTCGTGACCTACCTACCCGACGCTCTGAGGGCTCCGGGAGCTGAATGACGAGCCTCTGCGGCCGTCACCTCCGAAGCGACCAGCGCGGCGAGCGAGCTGCAGGGCGCAGGCGCCAGCCCGGCCGCTTCCTCCACGTGGCGCGGAGTCGCGCGCAGACTACAGCTCCCAGAATGCCCAGCGAGCGCGTCCCTGGGCTTCTCGCACGGCGCTGCCCGGGGCTGCTCAGCTGTAGGGCGAGAAGCGGGCAGGACTGGTGTAGGGGTTTCGTCTCCCAGAGGGGCGCGAGAAGAAAGGACTAGAAATGTCATCCCTGATCCGAAAGGTGATCAGCACCGCGAAAGCCCCCGGGGCTATCGGTCCCTACAGGTAATGTAGGCGCACTGAGGGACCCCAGGTGTGCCCGGTGGCGGGGTCGCTGCTGGAGCCTCTCCGGCTCTCCAGACGGGCCTCGGGTGCTCGGACGGCTCCCTCGATCGCGCGAGGAAACTGAGCTCAGAAAAGGGGCAGCGTACCCGGAGCCCCTTCCGGAGTTTGAAGCCCCAGTGGGACCCGGAGCTTGGTTGTAGGAACTTTGCCCCCGCCTGAGGCGGCCTCGCTTCGGAACCCAGCCTGCCACCACGCTTTCTTTGGTTAGAAGTGGTCCGACCTGGGTTTTTGTTTAAGCTGTTTCTGTTTTGGAGGGGTTTTGTGGTTAACAGCTTTATTGAGATATAATTCGTAAACCATAGAATTCATCCCTTTACCGTGTACAATTAAGTGGTTTTTACCATATTCAAAAAGTTCTGTAGCCCTCATCGCTGTCTAATCTCAGAACACCCCCAAAAGAAACATTAGCCTTTCACTTTACATTCTCCCCCGCTCCCCGCATCCCCTGACATGCATCTATTTTCCACCGCTATGAATTTAACTTTTCTGGACTTCCTACAAATGGAATCATACAATATGTGGTCCTCCATGACTGGCTTCTTCACTTAGCACAATTTTTGAGGTTTGGCCTAACCTTTTCTTCTCCCATCCCCCATGCTAGGGATTGAACCCAGGGGTGCTTTATCACAGAACCACAGTCCCAGCCCTTTTTATTTTTCATTTTGGGAAAAATGTGATCCTCCTACCTCCACCTTCCCAGTAGCTGGAATTACAGGCGTGTACCAGCACTCCCCACTCATCTAACCCTCTCTTAATTCAAAGGAGTAAATCCCGTCAATACATGCGGTTGTCTTTTATAGGAACAGCTGAGATCTTTTCACAGAAATATTTCGCAAATTGCTACACACCTGCCCAAGCCCCTGGTTTTTACAACATATATAGGAATGCCTTGTGATGTTCATGAATTCATTGTGCATGCTCATTTACCACTAATAAATCAAATGCAAATCACAACAAAGATTCTCTAAGATTGCCCAATATAATCTAGCTAAATATATGGGTACTGGCCAGAAAGTCTACCCAGGGTGCGTGTATTTCTACATGTCAGATGTGCTTTAAAATAAGTTACTTTCAAACACACACAAATTTTTTAAATCTCACCTTTAAAACCATTGGATCTTATCCTATGTATTCTTGGTTTATTTCCTAACATAATTTTTGTTATTTTTAATTCTTCACTAAAATATACCCTATAACTGATTTTTTTCCTTTTTAAAAGAAGCAAAAGTAGAACATTTTTACAGCTGGAATACTTGAACTATAGCAGACATGTTGAATCTGTCCTACATGGCAAATATTTAAGAAATACAAAAATGCGTAGGAAGCAATCCAGTTTGAAAGGCCTTCATATACATGGGAGAAAGAAGAAAGAAAGATTAGTTTAGTACAGGCTTTACAGTAGTCACCATAACAACCACCCTTTTCTATTAATTCGTATCCATACTTCACAAAAAGAAAACTGAAGGTTGACAAAGCCAAATTGTCCAAGGTCAGTTAGTCTGTGACAGCTTGATTTGAACTCAAGCCCTAGCTCCCTCCTCTGTGCCACACTGCCATGAGAAATAGCACTCACATGAGGCAGAACAGTAGTTATTACAGTGGGGTTAGAAATAAAATGCATTGGAAAGGGAACAAATGGAGAAGGAGAGAAAAAGGACAATTGTTTCTAATTGGCAAAGAAAGATTTAGGGATGCTTCCTGTGAGAAGTAGTCCCTGAGTTGGGTTTTGAAGGTTGGTTTTGTCATATACAATAGTGCTGTAAAGTTTGATTTTTTTAAGTTTATTTTTTAAAGATACCAACAGGATATCATGGAGTGAGAGGCATTCTAAACAAATGACCACTGAAAAGTGGCCTAACAATTTGAATTTTAGGCTCCAGAAACAATCTTAACCATTTAGTTTCTATCCCCAGCATAGAAGAATTGAAAGAGATTGAAAAGGGAATGATTTTCTTGCTGTGATTCACTGTGTATGACTGACCCTTTGGGAAATACTCCTTAAGAGTTGGTCTTTTTGGGCTAGAGTGGTCACTCAATGGTTAGAGTGCTTGCCTGGCAAGTACGAGAACCTGGGTTCAAACCCCAGCACCACATACACATGTTTTGGAAAAACAAAAGCCAGATGAATAAATAAATAAAATTGATTTTTTTTAAGAGAGAGGGACAGTGAGAGAGAAAGAGTGAATCAATTTTATTTTAGTTTTTCATGTGGCCATCGTTGCTCTGAGACTCCATTGTTTACGTGGTGCTGGGGTTTGAACACGCATGCCAGGCAAGCACCATAACTGCCTAGCCACTTCTCCAGCCCCTGCTCCAGCCCAATAAAATTGATTCTTTAAAAAAAAAAAAAAAAAAGAATTGGACTTTAGGTTTAAATTTTTTAAAAAACACATTTTTTTTAAAGATGGAGGGACAGTGAGAGAGATGAGAGAGACAGAAACAATTGTTATTTAATTTTACATGTGGCTTTCGTTGCTCCTACACTTAGTTGTGTACATGGTGCTGGGGTTTGAACCAGTGTCCTTGCATATGCCCAGCAAGCGCCGTAACTGCTGAGCCACTGCTCCAGCTCCTAGGTTTAAATTTTTTGCTTCATGTGTTTTTAATTGTATGACTTTGCAAGTCTGACTTAACCTTTTTTAATTTTATTTGTCTTCTGAATGGGCATAACAATAACACTAAGATTACTGTGGTGATTAAATAGGAAGTGACAAAAAACAGAGTTTAGCAGAGTCCAGGTTGTGGTTTCCATTGCTAAACGGAGGAATATGAAGTTTATTTTGTATGTAGTGAGGAGCCATCAGATGTTTTTGAGCAGGAAATAATTTGACCAAATCTTTTTCTTTATTTTTTTAAGAGAGAGGGACAGTGAGAGAGAGAATCAGTTTTAGTTTTTCATGTGGCTTTCGTTGCTCTGACACTTCATTGGTGGTGCTGGGGTTTGAATCTGCATCCACACGTATGCCAGGCAAGCACCATAACCATTGAGCTACTTCTCCAACCCTGACCAGTTCTCTCTCTCTTTTTTTTTAATAAAGAAAGAGGGACAATGAGAGAGAGAAGCAAGTTTTTTTTTAAAGAGAGAAGGACAAAAGAGAGAGAGAGAGAATCAATTTTTATTGAGTTTTTCACATGACTTTCGTTGCTCTGACACTTAGTTGTGTACGTGGGTGCTGGGGTTTGAACCCATGTACTTGCACATGCCAGGCAAGCACCGTAACTGCCAAGCCACTACTCCAGCCCACCTGACCAGATCTCTTTTACAAAGAGAATTCTGATAATAGTTTGGACAGAAATTGTGAAGAAAAAAGAATAGTTAGGAGATATATCAGTGTAACTAAAAATCAGTAATCTTTTTCCTCCTTTTGCCCTAAACTCTCTTCCCTGAATCACACAGTGGTAGCATTTAGAGTAACCCTTTTTTATTTCAGAACAAAAATGATTAACAAAAGAAAAAACAAAAGCCAAAGTGATTTTAAGAGACATTTTGTCCTAGAACTTGTTGAAAGAGCATTCACCTCTTGAACTATTTAGAAATACTGTGTTCTTTGTTGAAGATAGAAAAAAACATGTCATTAATATTCTGGGTTGACTTGGAGGTGGTGGGGGTCAGCTGTCTTTGTAAAGCCACTAACTGAACAGAGGGGAATCTATTCTATGAGTGTGCCAGTGTGACAGAAAAGCCAGTCAGTTTCATGATATGAACTTTCCAGGACTTGTATCCAAAGCATACGAATACAGGTCACTAGAAACAGCTTATTTTCAATATTTTATGTTGAATAAAACATATTCTAGGGGCTGGAGCAGTGGCTCAGCAGTTATGTCGCTTGCCTGGCATGCACGAGGACCCGGGTTCAAACCCCAGCACCACACACACATCTCAGTGTCGGAGAAACAAAGACCAGCTGAAAATATAAATAAAACTGATTCTCTCTCTCTCCCTCCCCACCCTTAAAACACACACACACACACACACACACACACACACACACACACACTCCAACTGTTTATATCCTGATAAAGGTAGTTGGACCTGTTTTAAGAACCATTTGGATAGAAGAGTTTTCATGCATGGAGTAGACTTTGAAAATTCTGGGTCCTCTCCAGAAAAAACTTCAAGTGTGCTGAGCTTTCAGTGCCTGACCTTGGGGTAAAGGGCATGCTATCACTAATTAGCTAGTCAGCTCAGCACATTTCGGGATACTTCAGGACAGAATCATGAGAGATTGCAACATCACTGTGCTATTTCATTGCTTTGCATTTTGCTAGCACACCCCCAAACAGCCATAATGTGACATAGATTATGACATGAGAATTTTTTTTAAAGAGAGAATCAATTTTATTTAGTTTTTCACATGACTTTTATTGCTCCCACATTTCTTTGTGTGTGTGGTGCTTGGGTTTGAACTCGCGTACTTGTACATGCCAGGCAGGCGCCGCAACCGCCAAGCCACCATTCCAGCCCCACTATGTGAGAATTTTGAAAGAGTTGTTATCCTTTGACATGGAAGTAGAGTAACATACTTTAAAATTTTCTGGAACCTAACAACCAATCTATGACCATCTACAGATAATAGGATTTTTATACTCAGAAAGTATCAAGTAGGCTGGGAGTGTAGCTCAGTGACAGAGCATTTATTAACATACACTGGACTTTTGGTTCCATCCCAGTCTTACCAAAAAACAAAAAAAAAATCAAAAATCAAGTTTTCAGTTATTTTTGTGAACAAACCCTCTTTAACTCTCTAAAAGATGACTCACATAGCTCAGATAGTCTGAGTTCCAATTCTTTTTGTTTTTAAGAGAGTTCATTTTATTTTTTTCATCTGGCTTTTGTTTTTCCTCCACTTAGTGGTGCTTGGAATCAAACCAAGGTCCTCATGCATGCCAGGCAATCACCATACCAATGAGCCACTTTTCCAGCCCCCAATTCTTTTTTTTTTTTTTAAGAGAGAGGGACAGTGAGAGAGAGAAGGAGAGAATCAGTTTTGTCTAGTTCTTCATGTGGCTTTCATTGCTCTGAGACCCTACCATGTGCGTGGTGCTGGGGTTTGAACTCACATACTTGCACATTCCAGGCAAGTGCAGCAACTGCTGAGCTCCAGCCCCCAATTCTTTTAATATTCTAAAAATAAATGGGTTTCTTAACAAAGTTTTTGATAAATGTCTACATATGGACTTAAAGAACATTTCAAATATAGGGAGAACTAAAGGTACTTTACGAAAGACTTAGAGCAGATGGCCTAATTCTACACAAGAATTAATAGACTGTTAACTAATGATACTACTGTTCAACCTGAGAAAAGGTTACAAATTAACAAACTCAATAGTTATTTATTAAGTTTAACTAGATTGAAAGCTTGCAAATTTAAAAGAATTCCTAAACTTTTTAAACCCTATTACTAAGTGTAAGTCTGTCTTCTTCAGCTCTCCAAAGCCCACATCATAAGCCAACAAGTCCTCCTAAAAAGATATTTATTGACAGCCAAAATTGTTTCTGCTACTAAGTGGTGGTTAGAGAGGAAAATATCAACAAGTGGTCACAGTATGCCTGCTCTTTTTGAGCAAGGGATCAACTGGGCCCTGCATGGCTAGAGAAACATGACCAGACACTGTCCCTAACCTCAAGGAGTGTAGAGTCTAGAGTATGCTGGGAGATAGGATAAGAACAGGCACAGCTATTAGACAGGATCCTGTACATGGTGTCGGAAAGCCTCAATCAGAGGACCCCCAGGATCCAGGCTTAGTTACTTGCTCAGGGGAATGTTTGTGGATGGGTGTGGGGGCTGTATATGATGGTTTGGGGCGTAATTGTATTTATAATAAAATATGGAAGCAAAGTTGACCAGTCAAACAATGTATATACAGTGAATTATTATGTAGCTGTTTTGAAAAATCAAGTAAGAATACTACAACTAATTATGGAAAAATCTTTGTGATATACTATTGAATGAAGAAAACAAGTGTACAATAGTGATTAATATACCATATTTTATTTGAAAAGAAATAGAAAATACATAATTGATTTGTCCATATATGCATAAAGAAACTTTGGAAGAATACATAAAGGAGAACTTTGTCTGAGAATAGTTAACTTTTTTTTAATGCTCTTGGAATTGCATTTTTCTGTTTTACAGTTTAATTGATGTGTAAGTTACTTATAAAAATAAATCTTTGAGGTATGGAGTTTCATGAATTTTGGTAAGCATATAGAGTCATGCCCACTACCACAATCAAATTTTAGAGCATTTCCATCCCCCCCCCCACAAAAAATTTCCTTCATTCTTGTTCATAGATTGTTATTTATGGTCAGTTCCCCCCACCCAAACTACCTGGATCCATACCAACAACTAATCTACTTTCTGCTATCATTTTGTTTTTTCTAAAATCTCATATAGAGGAGCTGGTGCTGTGGCTCAGTGGTAGAGCACTTGCCTGGCATGCACAAGGACCTGGGTTTGAACTTCACACCACATACCCAAAACAAAACAAAACAAAAAACACAAAAAAACAAATAAAATTGACCCTCTCCTTAAAATAAATAAACAAAAGTAAAATCTCATATGGGGCTGGGCTCAGTGGTGGAGCACTTGCTAGTATACCTGAGGGACCTGGATTCAATCCCTAGTAGTGGAGGTAAGGAGAGAGAAGTCAAAATTTCATATAATTAAAATCAAACAATAGGTAGTCTTTAGTTGAATCTATGAGTGATTTATTTTTTCTCCTTTGCTATCATGAACGATGCTGCTCTGTACATTTGTGTAAAGGCTTTAGACATCTTCATTTCTCTTGAATAGTTACCTAGGAAAGAAACTGCTGGGTTGTGTGTTAAGTGTATGTTTAAATTTTTACAATACTGCCTAAATTCTCTGAAGTGGCTGTACTATTTTGCATTCCTACAAACAATATATGAGGTTCCCATTGTTCTACAACCTCACCAATGCTTGTTATTATGAGTGCTGTGTAGTGGTTTATATTTTAATTTTTCTCTACATAACATACATCTAATGACTAATGTTGAGCATCTTTCATGTATTTCTTTTTTTTTTTTAAGAGAGAAGGACAGTGAGAGAGGGAGAATCAATTTTTAGTGAGTTTTTCACATGGCTTTCGTTGCTCTGACACTTGGTTGTGTGCGTGGGTGCTGGGTTTGAACCTGTGTACTTGCGCTTGCCAGGCAAGTGCTGTAACAGCCAAGCCACCGCTCCAGCCCCTGATTTGCCTATTTTTAAATTGGGTTATTCATATTAATGAGTTTCAAAAGTCCATTACATAGACTACCCACAAGTCCTTTATTAGACAGATGTTTTGCAAAAAAATTCTCCCAGTCTTCCAGTCTGTGACTTGTGTTTTCATTGTCTAAAGATGCCTATTCATTAAAAAAAAAAATCTATTCACAAATTTTTTTATTTTAATGAAGTCTAACTATCATTTTTTATTTTACAATCTGTGCTTTTTGTGTCCTATCAAAGGACTCTTTTAGCACTGAATTTTATATTTACATTTTATATGCACACTGACTTTCTGTTCATTGCAGTCAAGCAGTATTAGTCGACAGGACCATTTACATCTCTGGACAGATAGGCATGGACCCTTCTAGTGGACAGCTTGTACCAGGAGGGGTAGCCGCAGAAACTAAACAAGTAAGTGATTTTCCACATTTGAACTTCCTTTTCTATGACTTTTTTTTTTTTTTTTTTTTTTGGAGAGAGAAAGAATCAATTTTATTTATTTTTTTCATCTGGCCTTTGTTTCTCTAACACTTAGCTGTGTATGTGGTGCTGGAGTTAGAACCCAGGTCCTCTTGAATGCCAGATAAGCATTCCAACTGCTGAGCCACTGCTCCTGCCCATTTTCTATGACTTTTTAATATTGAGAAGTATTAAGAATTCCCCTACCTGACTTGTTTTATAGAGATTAACAGCTAAATGCCTTTTAAGCTACTCACTGCTTGATTTAAGCCAATTTTTGAATGAAGAAAGTTGGAAATGTGATAAATCACTTAACAATCAAAAAGTATTCCACCTCCTGCCAGATGCAATGGTACTCGCCTGTAATCCCAGTGACTCCTCTGAAGGCTGAGACAAGGAGCATCGAAAGTTCCAAGCCAGCCTCAGCACCTTAATGAGGCCCTCAGCAACTTAGTGGCAGGCACCCTGTCTCAAAATAAAAAAGGAAGATGTAGCTCAGTGGTTAAGTACCCCTAGGTCCAAGCCCCAGCACCAAAAAAAAAAAAAAAAAAAGTATCCCAACTCCTAATCACTAAGGTGACTTTAAACCTGAATTATCAAAATCAAATAACACACTGCTACTTCCACATGGACTGGGAAGAGCAAGTCACCACCACAGAAGTAAAAAGTCAGTGTTTGTTAGTAAGAAAACAATATCAACAATTATACACAGTATGTTTTGTTTTGTTTGCTTGTTTTGGTACTGGGGATTGAACCCAGGGTTACTTAAACACTGAGCCATATCCCCAGTCCTTTTAATATTTTATTTTGAAATAGTGTCTTACTAAGTTGCTCAGGCTGGCTTTGAACTTGGAATCCTCCTGTCTCAGCCTCCCAAGTCACTGGGATTACAAGGATGTGTCACACCACACCCAGCTATACACAGTGTGTGCTTTTTTTTTTTTTTCTTTAAAGAGAGAGAGATAGTGAGAGAGAGAGAGACAGAATCAAATTTTATTTAATTTTTCATGTGGCTTTCGTTGCTCCAACACATTGTTGTGTATGTGGTGCTGGGGTTCAAACCCGCAGCCTAGCACATGCCAGGCAAGCACCAGAACCGCTGAGTCACCACTTCAGCCCCCCACAATGTGTTTTTAAAAAAGAATGAGGAGGGCTGGAGTGGTGGCTCGGCTGTTATGGCGCTTGCCTGGCATGCACAAGTACATGGGTTCAAACCCCAGCACCAAGTACATAACTAAGTGAGCAACGAAGGCCATGTGAAAAAAAAAACTCAATAAAAATTGATTCTCTCTGTCTCTCTCTCTCTCACACACCTTCTCTCTTTAAAAAAAAAATTTAAAAAAAGAATGAGGAATACAATTCTAATCCAGTAATAAAATTAAATTATAACTTAATGTATTCACTAAGTTGTTTGTTAATACCCAAAGATAGAAAACAACCTAATTGCCCTTCCATAAAAACTGGTTGAATAAATTGTGCTAGATCCATACAAACAAACTGATAAGGAAAGATCTCAAAGATACATTGTTACAGGATAAAATAAAACCAAGAGCAGGACAGCATGCAAAATATGCTGCTAAGTGTGCATGTTTGTGTGTTTAAGAATATGTTCATTTATGCTGGGGTAAGCATTGCCTCTAGAAGGATATATAAGAAACTAGATACAGTTGTTACCCCAGGGAGCAGGAGAGTAAGGAAGGGGACATCTTTTCACTATATATGCTTTTTTCAGAGCTTTTGAATTTTTTGTCTTATTCATATAGTACCTACTTATATCAATTTTTATTTAAAAACACAAAAATTAATCATATTTATCAAAAGTAAAGTGGGGAAGAAGAATGAATTGAAAAGAATAAGTTAAGGATACTAAGAAACTGATGTTGTTCCAGAAGCCAAGGTGTCAAACATACACATAATTCACTGATACTATTTTTTTTTTCCTTCAGGGCTGAGGACCAAACTTGGGGCCTTGTGCATGCTAGGCAAGCGCTCTGCCCCTGAGCTAAATCCCCAACCCCTGATACTGTTTTTTGTTTGTTTGTTTGTTTGTTTGTTTGTTTTTTGAGAAAAAGGAAAAAGTCATTCAAAATCAAATACCACTTTAAAAGAAAATATGTTTTAATGCTTACTAGTTCCTTGAAGTGATATAGAATGATATAAAATAGTGATATAGTGGTATGGAATGAGGAATCCCAGCAACTATTTCTGTTTCAGCTTAATGGATATTGACTGAAAACTTGACACACTTTACACTGAGGAAGGGACTTCATTCCAGCCTTTTCACTCACAAAGGAAGCAGTCGTTTTATAGAATTTCATAAAGATTCATTCCACTAAAGGAAAACCAGGAAGGAATTGACTTTACAGAAGCATCCTAGAAAGAATGGGGAGAATTTTTCTACAATATAAGCTACTCAAGGAGGGCCTAGTAAATGGATTAACTGAATTTAATGAAAACTTTAATATAATACCAGTGTCTTAGGCCTTTCTTGCCTTGGTTCACAGGCTCTTACAAACATGGGTGAAATTCTGAGAGCTGCAGGCTGTGACTTCACTAATGGTGAGCCACTTGGTTTTACTTCACTGTTAATTTCTGTTTAACCTTTCCTTGGTCTTTTTGAAAAACATGGCATTTAGTAATGTCTTACCCTGTTATTGTTAAAAGTTGTTTTTCTAATAGTCTGGGAAACAACACTGTTCTATTTTATTTCTTCAGAACCATTTCGGTCCCATTATAATCAAGACAGTCACAGGAGCATATATTGTTTTTCTATGTAAAGTTTTGAATCACACCAAGTTACTAAACCTAATGACAGTGTATATATCTTCTAGTGGTCAAAGCAACTGTTTTGCTGGCTGATATAAATGACTTTAATACTGTCAATGAAATCTACAAGCAGTGTAAGTAATCTATCTTTTTTCTTATTTACTGTTTTAAATAGAAATGAATCTATTAACAAATGACTGCCTATTATCAATTAAAAGTGACAGGAAATGCTAAAGAAATGACATCTTAGCCTTAAAAAATTAACAGTCTGATTGGAAACATATAGTATGTCTGCATGAAAAAGATTTAAGATACTTCTATTGCATTCCCTAAAATAATATACCAAACCCTTGCCAATCCATTTGCCTAAAACTTGTTATACCTTTCTTAGACTTTTTAAGCCCTCAGAAATTTTTTACACATGTAGGTTGTGTTTACTATTGCTATGATATGGTGTAGCCAGCATCTCAGAATTGCTAGCTAATTAGTTACTTCATATTTCCATACCTTAGTTTCCTCATATGCAAAGTGGGATAATGGACTGCTACCTTATATGTTTGTTGGAATAGTTAAATGAATTAATACAACCTGTAAAGCAGTTGGGGATGAATGCTGCCATGTTATAAGCACTGAGTAAATGCTGCTGTTATTATCGTTGCTGTCATAGTGGGGAAAATAGGTGTCCTTTCTACCAGGCAGAATGAGACAAAGGTATAACACAGGAAAAGCATCATTACTTATTGTCACCAGAAGAAAAGAACAAAATTAGTGAGAAAGTACTTGCCAAGCCGGGCATGATGGTACACACCTGCAATCCCAGTGACTTGGAAAATTGAGACAGGAGGATTCCAAGTTCAAGGCCAACATCAGCAATTTATTGAGGTCCTACACAACTTAAAAAGACCCCATCTCAAACTAAAAAGGACTTTGGATGTAGCTCAGTGGAAAAGCACTCCTGGGTTCAATCCCCAGTACCAAAGTGAGGGAAAAAAGTACTTGCCCAAATTCCTGGAGATGGGGAGCCATTCCTTATTTAGGGTAACTGGTTGTAAATATCTTCAAAGACCACATCCCATTCCCATCAAACAAGATTAAAGTATCAAAGTATGTATTTCATTTTTTCTCATAAAAGTTAAGACATTTATAAAGGCATTAGAAATCATACCAATCATATGGCAGAATATTTTATCAGACAAATTTGAATGTAAGTTTTTTTCCTGAAATGTTACTTATGTCTAAGAACTGACTAGTCCATGAAGCACTTACCAGATTCTTGATTATGCAAGTTGAATAACAGTACACTGTCTGAAAACTAAAATGATATTTTAAATTCAGATTTCAAGAGTAATTTTCCTGCTAGAGCTGCTTACCAGGTTTCTGCTTTACCCAAAGTAAGTACATTTTAAAATGAGTAATGTACACAGTTTTAAATTGCTGCATTGTTTTCTGAATATACTAAAATAAGTGCTGTGAAAGGAAATTTTAAAATAAAGGAAAGGATATATAGTCCCTGCTTCCCAAGAACTTAAAGTTTACAAGTAAACACACCATATTATTACATGCAGTGAAAAAAATTAGGAAACTTTATAAGACAACACATGAGCATAACAGAATAAATACTTAAATTGTGAGAAAAAGCACAAGAGCTACTGTATTATTATAATGTTACTTAGAGAACTATAAATTTGGGCCAGATTTTGTTTTGCAATAAAAATTTCATTCATTTATTCCTGAATAAACAATCTAGAGGCTGGAGAGGTGGCTCAGTGGACAGCACTTACTGGCATGCACAAGGACCTAGGTTTGATCCTCAGCACACATACACAACTAAGTGGAAGAAAAACAAAAACCAGATGAGAGTTAATAAAATTAACTCCCTCTCTGTCCTTCCCTCCTCCCTCTCCTTTTCCCTCTCTTTTTCTCTTCAGAAAAATAAAGAATCTGATCCACCACTTGAAAAATGCTCTCTAAAACAGGGTACACATATTTCACCATTTTGGTTTGGTATTTTAATTTCATAGAAGCTCTTTTTCCTATGCCTTTTTGCCACACAATATCCCTGCCTTAAAACCCTTTCTTGAACTTGAACAAAACAAAACAAAAATTTAGAGAGGGACAGTGAGAGAAAGAAATAATTTTATTTAGTTTTTCATATGGCTTTTGTTGCTCTGACACTTCTTTGTGTACGTGGTGCTAGGGTTCAAACTTGCATCCCTATGCATACCAGGCAAGTGCCATAACTGCCAAGCCACCACCCCAGCTCCATCCACTGAAAAAAATTTAAAAGTGGCATTTTTATTGCTTTAAACATTGTTATTTGGAGTGACCTTTATGATCAAACTTAGTGAGTTATTGGGTACAGTAAAAAGAGCTATGAACATGGAATCACAAGACAAGGCTTCAAACCCGAGGTATTTATCTTTTTTGACTTGGACTAGTTAATCACCATAAATTTCAGTGTTATCAGTGAATCTAATAGAGCTGCTTATTGAAGCAAGCAAGCAAACTGATGCATATTCATGTGTGATGCATGGTAAGCTGGCCTGTTGTAGGTTCTTGGTGAATATTTCCTCTTCCTTTCCTGCCTTGAAAAGTTTAATTTTAAAAATACTATCCTGCGGGGCTGGAGTGGCGGCTCAGCTGTTTCGGTGCTTGCCTCACATGCTCAGGAATGCAGGTTCAAACCCTAGCACCACATAACACAACAAAGTGTCTGAACGGCAAAAGCCAAATGAAAAACTAAATAAAATTGATTCTATCTTTCTCTCTCTCTCTCTCACTGACCCTCTCTCTTAAAAAAAAAAAATTCTATGTTGCTGTTAGTTGCATATGTTTTTAGCAAGTATTGCTGAGTTCTATTAATGGAGACATTACTTCATTATTTTCCTTGCAGGGAGCACGCATTGAGATTGAAGCAATAGCTGTCCAAGGACCTCTTACAACTGCAAGTCTATAAGTGGGCACAGTATTCTCATCATGTCTTTAAATTAACATCTTGATTTTTACACTGATGTTGGAAAGTGTACATGTGGCTAAAATATCTGAAGTTATCATGGAAATAGCATATCATAGAGGGATTTGACATTAATTCAATATTAGATAACGAATCCACATACTGATACTATAAATTACACTTATGTACACTCATTGCTGAATAGGGGAGTCACTCCAAGTAAATAAAAGTACAAAGAAAATAACATGTAGGAAAGATGAGTAATAGTTCCTGAAAAATAATAAAGAGTAAACCTAATTCAGTTAAATTCTATTAATTTAATGATATAAATATTTAGTTCTCCCGCTAGATACGTGATTCTCCTTTTTCTTGAGTAAAATATTCAATCTTGAGTGGTAGAAGTAAAAGAAAAGTGGACCAAAATTTTCAATAGACAATATTTTTCTAATGGAAATAAAATAGACATGCAGATTTCCCTAAGTGTGATTTTGTTCACTTCTTTCTTTTATTTTTTAATTTTTATTGAGTTTTTCACATGGCCTTCGTTGCTCAGACACTTAGTTGTGTACATGGGTGCTGGGGTTTGAACCTGTGTACTCATGCATGCTGGGCAAGTGCCATTACTGCTGAGCCACTGCTCCAGCCCTTTATTCACTTATTTCTTAGCTTTAATTTATACATGAAAGCATAATAAAAGTAGGGAGGGAACCATGAAGTTAAATCTCCAACTAGTTCACTTCTTAAAGTTTATTTCTGACTTTGTATATTTTTATGCTGATGGAATCAAGTTATATATAATCATCTTGTGTCTGTTCTTTAAAGTCTTTTTTTTTTTTTTTTTTGGAGATGGAGGTAAGGTCTTGCTATGGTGTGCAAGCTGGCCTTGCACTCCTGAACTCAAGCACTCCTGCCTCAGCCTTCTAAGTAGTTGGGACTACAGGCACACATCACTGTGTCCAGCTCTTTATAGTCTTCCAACATTTTTAGACAACTACTACATGAGTACTTCCTCCTCGTAGAATAAATTCCAATAAAGAATTATGTAGATGAGGCTGGAGTGGTGGCTCAGTGGTTACAGCGCTTGCCTAGCATAGAGGACGCAGGTTCAAACCCCAGCACCACGTATACAACGAAGTATTGGAGCAACAAAACCCACATGAAAAACTAAACAAAATTGATTCTCTCTCTTTCTCTTTATCTCTCACTCTCACTCTCTCACTGTCCCTCTGTCTTTAAAAAAAGAGAAGAATTATGTAGACGAAAAATGAAAATTCCCCCACATTCACTGTGCATTCCACATACCTCCCCAAAGAGAACAAACTACTTCTAGGAATTTTGTGTGTAACTGGTCAATTTTTTTTAATTCATTACATACTTGATTATCCAGGTTTTTTTGTATGTTTGTTTTTTACATAAATGGGACTTTATACATTATTCTACAGATCATTTTCTGCCTTAACTATTTTTCTATATACATATGTATAAATCTACTTCAATTTTAAAACTACTGTAGAGTATACTTTTGTGTGGATATACCTCAGGTGATGTAACAATTCCTGCAAACAGTTCACTGTTTTCAAAATTATCATATTACAGTAGTGCTGCCATAACCTACTTACTCATACAAATAACACAGAATTATATGTTAGATTGTTAAGAACCATAAGGAAGGGGCTGGAGCAGCGGTGGCTCAACGGTTACAGCGCTTGCCTGGCATGTGCAAGTATGCGGGCTCAAACCCCAGCTCCACGTACACAACGAAGTCTCTGATCAACGACAGCCACATGAAAAACTAAATAAAATTTATTCTCTCTCTCACTGTCCCTCTCTCTTAAAAAAAAAAAAAAATTTGGAAAAGCAAAGCAAAAGTGTGGGACAGTAGTATTGTTTTGGGATGGGGGAATTACACTTTTTTTTTTTTAATTTTTGAGCAACCTTACAAGATTTTAACAAAATAATATAAAATGTGATTATTACAGACCTGGAATTACACTTTTAAGCTCAATGAGAAGGGAAGGCCTCATTGAAGTGACACTAGAGTTAAAAATGTTGAAATTTGGGGCTGGAGCAGTGGCTCAGCAGTTACGATGCTTGCCTGGCAGGCATGAGGACCCGAGTTCAAACCCCAGTACCACATACACAACTAAATGTTGGCGCAACAAAGGCTATGTGAAAAAGTAAATAAAATTAATTATCTGTTTCTCACTCTCACTGTCCATCTCTCTTTAAAAAAAAAAATGTTGAAATTTACTGAACTTTTTTCTGTCCCTGAGGTAAATTTGCTAATATGGTAAAAAGCAACAGTTTTGTAATGTAGAATCAACTTTGCCTTCCAGCATGTATTTATGTATACATACACACATATATTTATATATTTTATACATTCTTAAAATCAGATTGGTAATAGCTTGGATATTTTATGGTCTTCTATGAGATTGACTTTTCACTTCTGTAAAAGAGTTTATGGCTGTAAATATCTGTTCTTGAATGCCTGATAGAGTTTACCTAGAAAACTGGTCTATATATTTTCTTTGGGGGGAATGTTTAAATTGATTCAATTTCCTTTATGGTAATGGAAACATTCAGATTTTCTAGTATTTCTTTAGTCAGTTATGTCATTTACAGTGCTGCAGAATTTGCCCATTCCTGCTAAACTCATGTATAGGCACCTTTTTAATTTTGCTGTCTATTGAAAGTGCCTACTTTTCATCTCTTTTTTTCCTTTATCAGTCTCCAAGAAGTTTGTCAATTTTAATAATCTTTAAAGAACCATGTTTTGGCTTCGTTGATCCTTTTCTATTCTCTCTTTGGTGTTGCTTGGGATCAAACCCAGGGCCTGGTGGGTATGCTAGTCAAGAGTTCTACTACTAAGCTATCTCCCAGCCCCATATCTCTTATTTTATCATTCATTTCTGCTCTTACATTTTTGTCTCCAGCTTATTTAGGACATTTGTTTTTACTTTTAACAAGAAGAGTCTTGCATTTATAAATGATGGAAACTCAATTCAAACTAGTGTAAGTGGAACAAAAGAGGAACTCAGACTCAGATCATCCAGATCCAGGGTGCAACTGTGGTCCAGAAACCTCCTGGTTCTTTCTGCCTCTTGGAGGAAGTTGCTGCAGGCCCATACATACAGGATACTGGTATACTAAGAGAAAAAAGGTACCATTTCCTAGTATCTCTCTGGCAGAGACTCTCAGGGAAGCCTCTGATTGGTCCAGCTCAGGTCAGTAAAGACCCATTCCAAAACCAATAAAAGTGTCAGGAAATTAGATACTCGGGCCAGGTTGGGTCTGAGGGGAATGGTTGTATATAGGTCATGACTTGAAAATCAAACTCTAGAATGAAAGACATGGAAGGAAATAAGTTAGTTTATCTAATGACTGTCAGGATTTTGAATCTTCTTTCCACTAAATCAGAACAGAATCATTAGATTTTGTTAAATGTGGGGAAAAAGAAAAAAACATTTGCTGCATTTTAGCCTTTCAAACACCCAGAGCAAGCTCTTTGAAATATGAGATATCTAAGATTCACCTGTATTTCCTTATTGATTGCCATATTCCTTACCTTTAACAGAGTAATTTTAAAGTGCTTTTTTTCTGAAGAACACTATAAGCCAAAAGAAATTTTATGTATGTTTCTGTATAACAATTTAGATAAATATACCAAGATAAGGGACTGGAGCTGTGGCTCGGTGGTTAAGGCGCTTGCCTGGCATGCACAAGTACACGGGTTCAAACCCCAGCAACCCACATACACAACAAAGTGTCAGAGCAACGAAAGCCATGTGAAAAACTCAATAAAAATCTCTCTCTCTCTCTCTCTCACTGTCCTCTCTTAAAAAAGAAAAAAACCAAGATAAGATTCACTTTATTAGTTCTAATAACATATTTATTGGATCAAAATTATAAATGTTGAAGCAAGAGTACAAAACAATTTTATAAAAACTTTGGCCATGATTTCCTCTATAGCCAATTATAATTAGTTATAAGGAAATTGCCCTGATTATATAAGAATAAAGAGCATTTGTAATTAATAACTATTTATAGAATGCCATATTTGTAGGCCTATAGGAAAAATGAAGTATGAGCCACCTTTCCTGCCCCAAAAAGGGCTTACAGTCTTTTCACTTCTACCACAAGTTCAGTAATTGGAAAGCATTAAGAATAATTCTAAAAAATCTACTTCAGCGAACTTCAGTCATAAATCATGGTCAGCTAAGTGCTAAAAACTTAGGCATAGCTTTTTCCTCTATAACACTAATCAATATTTACTTATGTAACAACTATTTTTGAATCCTTTTCTATAACTTGTTATCTCCAATGAATTCTAGTAAGAAAATCAGTAGACTTAACATTCCCATTAATTGTTGTGTCTTGGTTAACTTATTACAAATTTTGCAACTAAAAAAATAATAATAACCCCACATATATATCAACATACTAACTGATGATTATTTAATTACTGAATTACAGGTAATATTTAGATTTCATCTTTAAAAGTTTATATTTTCTGAAAATTCTGCAATGCATTCATTTTTACTAAGAAAATAAAAAAAAATTTTTTTGGTACCAGGGATTGAACCCAGGGGTGCCTTTCCCCTCTGAGCCACTTCCCCAGCCCTTTTATAAATTTTTATTTAAGACAGGGCCTCACTAAGTTACTGAAGCTGGCTTTGAACTTGGGATCCTCCTGCTCAGCCTCCTAAGCAGCTGAGATTGTGCCATCATGCCTGGCTAAAAAAGAAAATTTTAATAACAAATCTTTCCTTGCAATTATTACCTAAATAATTATTCTGGGTCCCATTTAAGTACATAAACAAAAATGATGTTGTTTAAAAACAACAACAAAAAATTGCTTTTTCGTGTGAGAGATGGAATCCAGGGCCTCTTGCATTCTTTTTCTTTTTTGAGAGAGAGAAAATCAGTTGTATTTATTTTTTCATCTGTTTCTCCAACGCTTAGTTGTGTATGTGGTGCTGGGATTTGAACCCAGGTCCTCAAACATGTCAGGCAAGTTCTTTAACCACTGAGCCATCACTCCAGCCCCACCTCATGCGTTCTTGACAAGTGCTTTATCACTAAGCTATACTCCCGCCCCCCCTCTGTTGAGACAGAGTCTCACTAAATTGCTAAGGCTGATCTTGAACTTTCCACCATCCTGCCTTGGCCTCTGGGATTATCAGGTGACTGGCCAAAAAGGGTTTTAAATATCTGATATCCAGAAAACTTGAAACTACTAATCCATTAACTGCTAGTTTGTTGTTTCTCCAAGACTTCATTGTGTATGCAGTGCTGGAGTTTGAACTCTCATACTCATGCATGCGGGGCAAGCGCCATAACTGCTGAGCTACCCGCTCCAGCCCCTAATATTATTCATTTATTCAGTCAACAGATGTTTAGAGCACCACTAAAGGAACTAAATGTCTTACATCAAAGACATAAAATACAGAGCAATTTTCATGAAATCACAATCCAGCTTCTTTATTTTGCAGATAAGGTGACATCATCCACTCAAGGAACTCCTCTTTTGTCTACTTTTTGAACACTTTAAAGTCAGAAGCATAAACTAATATTAAAATCAGAACAAAGATGATGTGCTCTTCTCTGTATCCTCATAATTAATCACAGGTTCTCTTGGTAGTCATTTTAATGTAAATACTAAAGTAAAAGTCTAGTGGGGCTGGAGCTGTGGCTCCGTGGTTGTGGTTGTGAGGGCGCTTGCCTCACATGTGCAAGGACTCGGGTTCAAACCCTAGCATGACATACAACAAAGTGTCCAGTAGTGAAAGTCAAATGAAAAACTAAATTGATTCTCTTTTTCTCTCTCTCACTCCCCCTCTCTCTTAAAAAAAAACAGTCTAGTTAATTCTTCTGAGCATTTACCTTAAAATATATATGTACAAATAATAGAAAACAAATATTTCCAGAATTCTACAGATATTCATAAACACAAGGCACTAAGTGGACAAAGTAACAGGAATAATAATCATATTATTATTCACGTACAATCATTTACCAAATCCCTTTCCAACTTTGGAAGAATTCTTGAAAAGTGATTTTCTGTGAAGCCTAATGTTTACACCAACGAAATATTATAATAGCTTTTAAAATCTTGACCTCTTTCTAATCTTCTCTTCACCTCTAAAACCTAATACTAAATTGCAGTCATCTAAAAAAGAACAGGGCTCAGGAAGACTCCACATAAGCAAAAAAATTTAGATTTAATCCTTGGTATTTGTTGCCTCTGAAATACATTAAAAGTCAATTATTTTAAAATGCTTTTAATGCTAGTCCAAAGGATAATATCAATTGAAACACCTTGCATAAGTGTAAAATCATCAGCTGATTCAAAATGGCACAGGAAAAATGTGTAGCCTTCAATTGTGAAAAATGTCTAATCTTACAATAACACCAAAGCTGCATTCCTTTGAAAAGTATTTTGTTAGCCATGATAAATAAGGTTCTTGATTGTAGAGAGACTTAAGGTGAGAAGGTAATTAGATGGCATACCTTCCAAGGTTTCTACAAGCTCTAAATTTTATGATAGGACAGAAAAACTAGGTTTAGCCTATCTTATTGTTTTCTGTGTTGTTCAGTCTTATTCCATTATAATTAAACTATGTGACCTTATCATGAATTCTAAAATTTGCTACCTCCATTCTCCAGCCTTCTACATCTAAAAGTCTATGCTTTATATTTAGGGTCTATTTCCTATAATGAATGGATTTATTGCCACAATGAAGAAAGTCACCTTCATACTCTTAAATGATCATATACCCTAATTTGTACTGGCTCTGGCTATTATTATGGGTTTAAATGTATCATTGTCCTAAGTAGCTAAGACAACTGTTCCCTTCTTAGCAGTTTTATGGAACAATACAATCAAGAACATGGTACATTCTTATGGTTCCAACAGTCTACCTACAACCACACCCCTTGTGCAAAACATGCAGCTGTAGAAAGGTAAGATCCACACATACACATGCAAAGTGACATACAATCACAAACGTCACCACCTTTTTTCTGCCTCTCTACTGTGACAGGCTGTGTGTGTTCACCCTTCTGTTGCCATCCCTGTCTCTGTGGCTGCTGAAAGATCCACAGCTTCTCTTGTTTCGTCTTCTTTTGTTTCAGCACTTTCACTTACTTTCTCATTCTCCATCTCTGTTTTCACCTTTTCTCCTGTCTCACCTGGAAAAATAACCAAAGGAGGTATTAAGAAACAGTCACTTGGGCTGGAGCAGTGGCTCGGGGGTTACGGGGCTTGCCTGGCATGTACAAGGATGTGGGTTCAAACCCCAGCACCACATATACAACAAAGTGTTGGAGCAATGAAAACCACTTGAAAAACTAAATAAAAATTGCGTGTGTCTCTCTCAAAAAAAAAAAAAAAAGCAATTGTGGCCAATGTCAAAGTCATTTCACAACTTTTTATCTTGGCATTCTAAATAACATCAGGATGTAAAAGTACACAAGAAATAGCAGAAGAATATGTTACGATAGAGCATTTCATCTGTATCTAAACCAAAATGTGCTCTGGGGGTGCCCAAAATCTGTCTTATTTGGCCATTGTGGTGTTTAAAAAGAACATGCGTGAAAGACAGATCTTGCTAACATTTAAAAGTTTAGACACCGTACGTGTAACTGTTTTTCTAAAATCAGTTTGGGCAACAGTGGCTCCCATTTGCATGGCTGGAGCCAAGTAGCACCTTTGTAAGGTTCCTTAGGACTCCTCATGGAATTTCATGTGCCCTATTTTACTCATTTTCAACATCCTAAGGCCTAAAATGTCTTGACTTTTCCAAGCCTGGTCTAAAAATGTATACTTTTACTTGCTCTCCCTTCTTATTCTCAGAGCACTTTGTACACTTTTATTAAAACATCTGCCTCAACAGATTATAGTAATTTGTTTACATTGTGTCTTCCCTGAACGGTCCCTTAAAGACAGAGACTATCTCCTACTCATTCTGCTTCCCCAGCACCTGGCATACACTTCGGCACTCAGAAAATATTCAGTTGGGCCAGGCGCAATGGCACCCAACAGTAATGCCAGCAACACAAGAGGATCACAAGTTCAAGACCAGCTTCCACAACTTAGGGAGATAGGGGTCTCAAAATAAAAAATAAAAAGGCTTTGGGATGTAGAATGGTGGTAAAGTACCACTGGGTTCAATCCCCAGTTGAAAAAAATTACTGAGTTGGGCTGGGGGTGTATCTCATCCTAGTGGTAGAGTGCTTTCCAAGCGTGTGCACGGTGCAAGCTTTGATCCAAGTACTACAAAAACAAAATCCTGAGTTAGTAAATGAAAGAATTAAGAAACATGATTATAATTAGTGCTGCACTTAATTATAGCATACTGTGAAACTGAAGTTTATCAAAATGCAAATCATAGTCCAGAAGAAAATGTTACTTTTAGTTATAACTCCAATAAACAATACACTCCAAGAACAGTAATAAATATCATCTTAGGCTGATAAACCTGATTTCAGATTTTAAAAATACTATATACTAAGAATAGTACATTTCTTTAGTCTAGCCTTCTCATAAAGATAAAAAGATGGGGGTGGGGGTATAGCTCAGTGGTAGAATTTTTGCTTAGCATATGCAAAGCCCTCCATCCAATCCCCAGCACCAAAAAACAACCAACCAACAAAGCAGAGGAGGACAGGAGCAGAATACAATAATTTTCTAAGAATCTGATTGCCAAAAATGAAAATTATACTCTAAGAGCTATATTCCTCATTCTTTCATTAATAAGTCAATTCCTCCACTCATCATTTGTTCACCTTGATTCTTGATCCTCATACCGCCTATAGCCTAATGAAAAAGTAAACTTGGAAAAATTCAGAAATTTTAACATTGCCTTCAAGGGGTTGCTTCCATTTAACCATCAGACTCTCTATTAAAATTTTGGACACTATAAATGAAGACTATGCTATAGAAGAGATTTGCTGGAATGCTGGACTGAGCTGGATGAAATGCTTGCTTCTCTGAATGGAAGCCTTTTTTGGTTTGGGTCCAGTGAACAACTGCTGCCTGAAAGACTTCAATGACAGGCACCCTCCACCAGAGCTGGTCTGTGGAGCTCATCTAAACATCCTGAAACTCTTACAGCTGACTTACCTTCAGTGTGTTGCTCTGCTTTGTGAGTGTGAATTTTTCTGGCCATTTCCATATTTGCCACTGTCTCTGCAATTCCTTCTGGATTCTCCATGCTTCCAACTATATTTTCAGGTTGAATCTGCTCCACGTATCCAGGACCTTCAGAAGTTTTACGGAGTGAATCATTCATTATAGGAGTTTGCACAAGCTGACTTCTGTCCAGTATATCTGATGTGACATTCTCTTTGGGAATTGTTTCTAGAAGCTGAGACTGCTCATCTTTTCCCACTGTTTCTTGAAGTTGTTGCTCTTCACTGGTTTCCACAAAGCGCCTTCGTTCCAATATTTCTGGAGACTTGTTCTCTTTGGAAGTTGCTTCTAGAATTTGGGTCTGCTCATCTTTTCCTATTGCTTCTGGAGGTTGCAGCTCTCTGCCTGTTTTGAGAAGTAGAATGTTCTCAGTTGTTCCCAGAGGTTTCATCACTCTGACAGTTGATGGATTCTCAGCATGTTCCCCTGCTCCAGGGGAGTTTTCCTCTCCTACCGCCTTCAAAGATTGACCCTTGGCTTTTGAAAGTTCAGTCTGAGCATATTCTTTTAAAGCCTGAACCTCTGTCACTGTTTCTGCATCTTTCTTCTTTTCTTCTGCTCCTGGCTGAGGTGGCTCAGATTCCTCCAGTCCCTGGAGAGGCTGAATCTTCTCTGGGGTTCCTGACCGGTCTGTGGCTTCCTTTCCAAGGCCTACCTCCTTTGCCAGAGGCCGTTCACGGAGGGATATAACACCATTAGCTGTAGGCACCACTGATGCCTTGGGCTTCTCTAGGGGGGCAAGGCTTTCCCTCTGTGCGTTGCCATGAAATGTGGATTCTCTTCCCAGTGTACACGGTGTAGGTTGGGTGACACAGGACTTACTTTCTTCTGTGGTAGATAAATACTCATTTGAAGTTACTTTTTGGTCATTCATTAAAAAAGAGAAAACAGAAAATGTTATTTAGTTTTAGTATTGAAAAGTGAACTCATATCAAGAAATAGATTTCAGGGTCTGGAGTAGTGGCTCAGCGGTTACAGCGCATGCCTGGCATGCACAAATACGCAAGTTCAAACCCCAGCACCACATACACAACAAAGTGTCAGAGCAATGAAGATTACATGAAAAACTAAATAAAAATGATTCTCTCTCTCCCTCTCTTAAAAAAAAAAAAAAAAGACTTCACAGTTCAAGATGTACCATGACTCTCTCTCCAAGTTAAAGGTCTTTACAGTCTTCACCCCAAACATCTCACCTCAAACTGCACTGAGTTTTCTGTTTGCTCCTTGTTCACCTTCCCATGGCTCCTGTCACATATTCTAGTTTTCAACACAGTCCACTTTCCCATGTTCTTTTCCCTGTCTCACCCTTTGTCCTCTTTAGGCTTAGGAGAAGGTTTCCCTTGTGTGGCTGATGGGCTGTTAGGAAGGTCTTACTTTCCTTCTAGCATAGAATGGTCCCCAGTGAACAGAAAAGACCCCCGCATCATGCAGAAAATCTAGTAGGCAAAGGCTACAGTGTCTGGGACAGGAAGTGGCAGGGATTGCTCTGAGTTTCTTGACATTTTAGGGGGATAGTGAGAAAAGAAATCGAAAGAAAGTTGGGAAATGTACATTTTGCCTTTTGGCTCTGCTGGCTCCACCTACATCTGTTGTGGCCTTGGAAACAGTTCCCAGTGATCTCGTGGTTAACATAGAACTGAATCTCTCTCTCCTATTTGTCTCAGAATTACATGAGGATCCTGTCACATGGAACAGTGGGTGCAAAAGCGTCTGGATGGTTTAAGATAAGCAATTTTGCAGCATGGTTATACTCATTGACCCAGTAATCTTATTTCTAGAAATAAGATTCTAAAAGCATAAAACTTAGAAAATGCTTTAGGAGATAAAAAGATCTATCATTCAAGCGTTCTTTATAATATCAAAAGCTGCAGTGGCTCAGCAGTTTCGGCGCTTGCCTGGCAAGCACGAGGACCCGGGTTCAAACCCCAGCACCACGTACACAACGAAGTGTTGGAGCAACTAAAGCCATGTGAAAAACTAAATAAAGTTGTTTATCTCTTTTTAAAAAAAAAGCTGAAAAATAAAAGTCTAAAAAAATTAGGGGAACTGACAAATAGCATAATTTAAAAAAGATAATTATAAAGAGTATATGCTTAAATAAGAAAATAATTATAGGTTTTTGAAAATCAGCACTCACGGGGCTGGAACAGGGGCTGGAGCAGTGGCTTGGCGGTTACAGTGCTTGCCTGGCATGTCCGAGGATGCAGGTTCAAACCCCAGTACCACATATACAACAAGATGATGGAGCAATGAAAGTCACATGAAAAACTAAATAAAATTGAACTTTCTCCATCTCTCTCTGTCCCTCTTTCTTTAATTAATGAAGGAAAGAAGGAAATAAAAATCAGCACTCATGGGATTGGAGCAGTGGCTCAGTCAGTGGTTATGGCACTTGCCTGGCATGCACAAGGACCCAGGTTCAAGCCACAGTACCACATACACAAATAAGTGTGGGAGCAAGGAAAACCAGATGAAAAACTAAATAAAACTGTTTCTCTCTCTCTCTCACTGTCCCTCTCTCTTAAAAAAAAAATCAGCACTCATGGTTAGGTTGATCAAATGAAATAATGCATTTAAAGTATTTATTAATCCAAGGTCTGCAGTGCAACTTAAGAGCCCAGTGAGTTATCAGTTTTAAATATAATACAATTACAGTAATGTTGAAAGGAAGGAAGGAAGGGAGGTAAGAAGAAAGAGAGGAAAATAAATCACAAATGGAGTGGTGAAGGACAGGAAGAAAAGAAACCAAAATATTAAAATGGGTCTCTAGGTGATATTTTGTTCTCTTTTCCCCAAAAAGTTTTTTCTCTTTTTTTCTTTTTATCACCCCAGTTATGTATACATATAGTTTAAAAAGTTATCTGCTGATCCAATATTATTAAGACTTAGCTCTCCTCTCCCATTTCCCTTTCTCTGTGGGCAAATATTTTAATTCTTTTCGCTGTTTTGGGTTGGAGGGATATATATATATATATATATATATATATATATATATATATATACACATACACATACACATACATACATGTATATATTATATATATAAATTAATTGTACTTTAGAAATTTTGAGTAGGGCATTTCGTTGAACTCCTATTATGAAAGATAAAGACTTAGCTCTTTTCCTACCCAACTTCACCCCCTCTCCCTTCCCCATTAAACATTCACATTTCCTTTCAGTTCAGTAATTGTTTATTAGCAATTACATAATTACTTAAAATAATATTATGTTATAATTTAGAGGGCACAAATGAGGTCCACTTCTTCAGTCTGTCACTTTGACCAACATCTCCAACAATGCTTTAATGAATATAATTTTAATGGAAAAAATGTTTCAAATGAACACATAAGATACATATAAAAGCAATTTACACACAAAGATTAAAAAAACAGACTTCTATCTGGTATCATAGAGTCATGTGAAGCCATCAAAAGTAGTAAACTAACAAAAACAATGCCACATGGAAAGTGCAGGTACACAGAATGGCAGGAGATCTTCCAAGAGTTGAGTGTTATGAAATAGCTTCTACAAGTTCCCAGAGAAGGTACAGGGGAAGCTGGAAGACTGGAAAGGATAGCAGGGCCCGAGGGCAGGAGGGAGACCACAGGGTGCTCTGTAGGTGACGATAATGAGTTTAGATTTTACCCTGAAAGCCTGAAGAGCAAGCATTGTGAGCAAGCAGGAAATCAAAAACTAATAAAGGGGATGTCATCAAATTAAAAGGCTTTTGCAACAGCAAAAGAAACAAGAGTGTGAAGAGAGAGCCCACAGAACGGGAGAAAATCTTTGCCAGATACTTCTCCAATAGAATATACAAAGAACTAAAAAAATTTATATCCCACCCACACAAATCAATAAATGAGCAAATTAACTGGACACCTTTCAAAAGAAGAAATACAAATGATCAACAAATATATGAAAAAAAAGTTCACATCTTTATCATTCAGGGAACAGCAAATAAAACTACACTATAATTTCATCTCACTCCAGTTATAATGGAGCTGTCAATATAGCGGTGGCTCGGCAGTTACAGCACCTGCCTGGTATGCATGAGGATGCCGGTTTGAATCCCAGCACCACGCACACAATGAAGTGTTGAAGCAACGAAAGCCGCATGAAAAGCTAAATAAAACTGATTCTCTCTTTCTCCCCCCACTCACTGTTCCTCTCTTTTAAAAAAATGAATACAACTAATAAATTCTGGAGAGGATATGGGGAAAAGGAAACACATTTACATTGTGGGTTGGTAAATTAGTATAGCCACTGTGGAAATCAGCATGGAGGTTCCTCAAAAGACTAGGTATGAACCACCATATGACTCAGCTATACCACTCCTCAGTATCTATCCCAAAGAATGAAAGTTGTCATACTACAGTGATATATCCTTACACATGTTTATAGCAGCACAATTCACGATAGCCAAAATACAGAACCAGCCTTGGTGCCTGTCAGTGAATGAATGAATAAAGAAAATGTGGTATATACATACAATGGACTTATATTCACCACAAAAATAATGAAATTATGAATTCATACAAAGACTTGCACACAAAAGTTCATATCAGCTTAATTGGTAATAATCCAAACTGGTAACAACTTAAATTTCCACCAACAGATGAATAGGTAGACAAATTGAGGTACATTCACACAATGAAATACTACATAAGAGGAAAAAAGAAATGACCAAACCAATAAGTGCAACAACATGGGTGATTTTCAAAATAATTATGTGAGTAAAAGAAGATGAAAAGATTTCATACTATATGATCCCATGTTTATAAACTAGAAAGTGCCAATTGATCTAATAGTGACAGAAAACAAAACGGTGTTTGGGGACTGGGACTGGGATGAGACAGGAGAATGAATTTCAAAGGAGCATAAAGAAATGTTGGAGGTTAATGGGAACTTTCAGTATCTGGATTCCATGAGAGCGCACATATGCGGAACTTACCAAAATGTGCATTATAAATATGTGCAGTTCACTGTATATCAACTTACCTCCCATAAACTGCTAAATTTTTATTTTTTTATTAAGGAGTTGAATTATTGTATAATCATAAATGCATATAAAGTAACAATATGATATGCATTTGTTCTTAAACCAGAATTAACCCTACATAGCCCACACTCCAGTCTCTTTATTCTTCTATATTTCGCCCTTACAAGCAATATAAATGCTTAGGTTGTAAATTTTCCTGAATTAATGATTGCATAAGTATTATTTGGATTCTCAGGAGGGTAAAGAGTATGCTACATTGTTGATTGTCTCCCTAGATCCCTCCCTATTCTCCCTCCTTCAACTCCTCCTCCCCCTCCCCCATAAATTGCTAATTTTTAACATAAAAATTTTTAAAAAGAATCATAAGTAGGGGAAGAGAATTGATCAGATTTGGATTTTTAAACCCTCTCTCACTTGGAGCTGGGATTATAGCTCAGGGTAGAGTGCACCTTGAGCTCAGGGTAGAGTGCACCTTAGCAAGCTTATGACTCCGGGCTAATCCTCAGCACTAAAAAGACATACATACACATATAACCCAGAAGAATGAATTAGAAATGGACAGCATGGACACAAAGGTTAACAGTGACTTCTGAGAGGAAGTAGGACACAGACATGAGAAAGAAAAATGGCTGAATGTAGTGATGGATCCCAGGGGTAAAGGGAGGGAGGGAGGGAGGATGGAGGATCTTAGGTAACACTGGTTCATAGCATGGATGCTGGACATAGAAAATATGGGATGAAAAGGCTTGGACGGGAGATACATGATTTGTGTTGGAGTATGGTGTGTTAGAGATGGCTGTAGGTTGTGCATCCTGGTAGCAAAGTCTAGGAGGCAACCGGACATACGGACCTGTCCAGAAATATATGTAACAGGCAAGAGCTGAGCTATCTTACTAACACATTTGCTATGTGTCTGGAGAAGGGTAGTTTTTACATAGAAGCAAATGAAGAGGCAAGTCTTAGAGTGGGAGGAGGAAGGGAGGGAGGAGAGAATAGAGAATCAACATCTGTATCTCTGTAAAGTCTTGGGGACTGGGGGTGAATCGAGAGAGCTAGAGGTGATGAAGCAGAGCTCAGGAGTAATTGTATGAGATTCAGGGCACTGGCAGTCAGTTTTGGGGTCCATATGACAGAACTGAGGAGAGGGCTATCCTTCATCTCCCCTTCCTGTCTCATCATGACTGAAGCCTTCAGATTAACAGCAAGTAAAGCAACTTAATAAAAGATCGTTCTGAGGTCTATAAAGAAACCCACATGACAATTCAACTCATTTAGATACCACACAAAGAATGTTCTAATAATAATTGCCTTAGGAAATTAATAAGCAAATGTATTAACATACATTTCACATGTCTGCCAAATTACATCTTCTTATAAAACAGTGACTGCAGTGATTAGATCTGTCAGTGAAATGAGATAAGCATTTGCATCCACCTGTGCCAGGTGTGGGTGCATTCCAAAGACAGCTTTCTTTCACGGCACAAAAGTTTATACTTTGAAAAATATATGACATTGTCAGTCTAGGTCAAGTCTCCCCCGCAACACACACACAAAGCTTTGTGAGAATTTATTTTGCCACAAATGGGGTCACAAGTGTCCAAGTGATCATCTCTCAATTGTTGCCCTAGCTAGAACATTTATGCCCATGATCACAGTGTCAATTTTCATCTGTTTGTCCTTCTCCCAAACTTATGGGCACACTGGAATTAGGCAAGTGTCTTCAACATATAACTTTATAAAATACAACCTGAAAATAATCAACCAAACTGGGGAACATTACAAAAGGATGTTGTCGTCTCTAATATTTTTCAAGGGTAGTTTGAAGGGGATGAAGGATCCTTAAACTGAACACACACACACACACACACACACACAAAGAGAAATTGCTAGAGGCATAGTGACACATTCATTTTGTAATTTACAGTGATTAACAGTGCTCTAACAACATTTTGAAATGACAACTTTTGAGGTCGTACCTCTTCATGAATGGCTCAAAAGCTCTTTTTCCTCGGAGATAGAAGAAAACAATCTGCTCTAACAGGAAGAGATCTCAGGACCTTGAAAATGACACCCGTACTTAGAGGATTTGTATTCCGGTTCCTCCACCTGGCCCCAGGGAGCTTATTAAGCCTCTCTGGGCCTCAGTTTACCACCCGTAAGGCTGGACTAGTGTCAGGGAGCCTTGGTGAAGGCTGCATGAGGTAACACTTGGAAAGTGCTTACACAGTGGCTCCCACCCACTGAGTACCAATCAATAGCATCACTCTCTTGATGCTCTAGCAAGGAAGAAATAAAAATGAACAAACACAGAAGTAAAGGGATTTCATTATTTTAATACTGGTACTTTCTCATGAGCTACTCAAAAGGAATAAAGATCAGAGGAAATAAATGAAAAGGTTGGGAAATAACGTTTCAAACTGTCTCTCAGACAACACAACAATAAAATCTATGATTACCACTAAAACTTCCTTTCTGGCTCCAGGTTTCATATCCTTCAGATTGTTTTTACCCCCACATTGTCAAGGTACACAGGACTCATATATTGAGAAGTATAATGTTTTTATTTTTTTTTAATCTCCCTCCTTTCCTTTCAGCTGAAGCAGAGCATTCTAGACTGTTCTTAGGCTGAATGTGAACATTGATTCCACCATTTACTTTGCTATGCAGTCTAGCAAAGTTCCTGAACCTTAGTTTCCTTATCTGTAAAATGGGGATATTGCTTGCCTTGTGGGCTTGTTAGGAGAATTGACTGAGATGCTAATGTGTCTGTCGTGAAAAGGTAGTCAGTAACTAATGGGGACCCTGCACAGCGCTCACAGACTTCTCACTGCAGGGCTGAGGGGGATCGAGCTCCAACCTGGTGCACCTGCAAGGCTGCATGTATTGGCATTGACTAGGGAGGGCTGCTTCTTCCAGTTTTACAAAGGCCTTTGACAGCTAGGAGTGGCCTACAATAAATTACAGCTAAAAATTAACAACAGAATGACGGAGCTACAGCAGTAAAGGGCTTAGATAAACAATCCTCTATACTCAACAAAGTTGTCAGTGATGACCTATGATGTTGTATTGTTATTATGGTGTTAAATGATTATTAATATATAATGGAGCAGTATTTGTAATGTCAGCAATGATTTGCTCACCCTTGACTGGCGTTAGTGAAGACCACTGACAGCTTTCATATAAATAAATGTCTTGCTTTGTTTGCTGGCTTTGATTTCATTTACTCCTCAAGTACCTATATGACAGGCCAGCTCTGGGGCTACAGAGGAAAACAAGGAAGATCTGCTCTCTACTATCTTAGAACTTCTCATCTGCAGGGAAATGCAAATCATTGCTACTTCCTCATTAAGTACATTGTGGTACACTACCTATTACCAATGTATCTCAGTGCACTCTGTCCACAGGTTTTTATGAATCCCCAACATATCTACTCAAGAAGACTATAACACATCAGTTCTTTTGGCAGCCTGACTTGAAAAACGGTAAAATATATTTTCGGCCACAAACAGGAAATATCCTACCTAATCTGTGTTATGTAATAAATATTTTTGACACACGCATTCCTTCCACACCCAAAGTTGTTTCAAGATGTGTCTGTTTTCTGAACCCTACAGTTCATCAAATCATACACTTCCCTTTGGTGTTCATTATCTCTCTTGATTCTGTTGGAAATTGATCCATGCACAAATTTGTTGTGACAGTGAATAGAACCCTGATTGTAAGCACTGTTGTGATAGACACACAAAGAAACTAAATATTAGGCAATATTGCAGAAGGGATTAGAACCAAAGCCAACATACCTGAAATTCACATTACGAAAGAAGCTTTACAACTCAGGTCACTGCCCTAATCAGAAATGAAACGCTTTTACCCAACAAGGAGCAAGACCTTGAGACCAATATTTCCTATGACTATGCCATAGGAAAGA
Source organism: Aplodontia rufa (assembly GCA_004027875.1). Taxonomy (NCBI): domain Eukaryota; kingdom Metazoa; phylum Chordata; class Mammalia; order Rodentia; family Aplodontiidae; genus Aplodontia; species Aplodontia rufa. The sequence goes on along the minus strand of PVKS010014542.1, from coordinate 5,049 downwards.
CATCGCAAAGTCCTCACTGTCCTGTCTACCAGGTTTTCTAAAGAGTCAGTGAAGAAAGGGAATCCTGGTCCCTGTTACTGCTATTTCTAGTTTCTTGTAGCTCTTGAGCTTTGACAACCAGGGAAGCAGAACGAGTCTACTTCCAAAGAGGAGTCCACCAGTCCACCCATCCTCCTTCTCATTTTCTTTTCTTTTCTTTTCTTTTTTTAAAGAGAGGGACAGGGGCTGGAGAGGTGGAGAGGTGGCTTAGCGGTTGCAGCACTTAACTGCCAGGCGCAAGGATAGGGGTTAGAGCCTCAGCACCACAGACACAACAGAAGTCTTGCAGCAATGAAAGTCACATGAAGAACTAAATAAAATTGATTCTTTTTCTCTCACTGTCCCTCTCTCTGATTCTTTCTCTCCCTCCCTCCCTCTCTCTATATGTATTCCTCTCTCTTGTAGTATAAAAACATTAGCCAAAAAATCCTATAGAGGGTACACAAAAATCAGACAGATTTCTTTTTTTTAATAAAACTACCTAAATTTGCACATCTAAAACTCATTTTGATCATCACAAGGTAAAGTAAGATAAAGTTGGAAGGCAAACCTAATGTTGATATTTAACCAGGGAGAAACAAGAGCATGTAGTTGGAAAGGTACTTCTGGAACACTGGGGCTCCTGCCCATATGTGAGAGCTATAGCTCTTGTCATTAAACCAAAGAGTTGCCTCCTTCAGATACTATTTTCCCATTTTATTTAATTTCATGTAAACTCTTATAGAAGAAGCTCTCATTTCAAAAATGCTGTGACATAAAACATTACTTTTGAAATGGTAACTGCATTTGCCACTAAAAAACAAGACGGATGGTCATTACTAGCAAAGGAAGATCTAACATTTGGGTAAAAATCTAGTCTGTAAAACCAAAGCCATCTCACTGAACAAGGAAATGAGAGAATATCATGTTTCTGGCATATACATATTAGATACTTAATCAACCTAAACAGCCTTGCCCACAGGAGTCTCTAGGAAAAACAGTGGTTTATGTGTATTGAAACACTGTAATAGCTATATACTGGTTATCTCATCCAATCCTCCCAACAATTATTGTTATCCCATTATACAGGGTAGGAAATTATGGCATCTGTATCTGGGAGGGGCAAATAGCTAGTAGGTGGCAGAGTTCAGCTTTAAGCCCAAGGAAGTTTCATTTTACCTTGAAGATTTAGGTGCTTTTAAAGGCCAACTGTGGTCCCAGGAATTGCACTATGGTCATTACCTGAGAATATTTGTTAGTGCTAAATCTCAAGTCCTACTCCAGAGCCACAGAACCAGAATCTATATTTTTAACAAGATCTCCACCCAAACAAGATTAGGATATCTTGGGGTCACCTGGAAAAGGCAAAGGGAGCTAGCTAGGAGAGACCAAAGAGGATGATCACCACACAGAACTGCTGGGCAAGGGTGCACGTGCATGGGTGTCACCCACCTGCACATATCTGCTGTGGTCTGGATCTTCATGGTACAATGCCACTGTCAGCAAGAGACACAACATATGGATACTGACATAGCAATGAATCAAGTGCCTGAATTGATCCAAGTGAGCTGCACACTGCAGAGGGAGATGGCTCTTAAACTTTCTCACCTTGTCCTAATGAGGAAGTAGCCATAGGCAATATGGAAAAGAATGGGCAAGTCTATGTTCCAATAAATATTTATAAAAAACAGGCAGTGGGCTGGATTTGGCCTATATTCATGGGGCTGGAGTGGCAGCTCAGTGGTTATGATGCTTGCCTCGCATGCACAAGGACAAAGGTTCACACCCTTGCACCACATACACAATTACATGTTGGAGCAATGAAGAAGGCATCTCTTTCCCCCCCCACACACACACACTGTCCTCTCTCTCTTTAAAAAAAAAAAATCATAACCCAGTACGACCTACACTTATCTACACCTGGACCCCAAGCATAGCCAAGTATCAGTTTCAGTGAAACTTTGAGTGCCCCCCACCAGTGTTGGGGTATCTTTTCAAACTTAATATTGTAAAACATTAACAGAAATTAAATTATCCATCAATAGGACAAGTGGCAGCCTTACAGAAGCACGATTTAACACTACACAATCAAGCTTTGTTTTGCTGTGTTTCGCTTTACTTCATGACTAGGAAACCCTGTTCATATCCCAATACTCCATTCCCAAGCCCAGCTTGGCCACTGATACCTTTCAGCTTCTGCTACCTGTAGAATCCTGAGTCCTCTGCTTCTCTGAGTTGATCTCCCCAAATCCCCATTTCTATCAATCAATTCACCCATCTACCCACTCAACAGTTAACTATTGACTCCATTTTGCTTTGCTTTGCTTTTTTAATCTATTTATTTTTGTTTACTTATTTGTTTATTTAGTAAGAGGGATTGAACCAGGGACACTTAATCACAGAACCACATCTCCAGCCCTTTTTGCTTTTTTTTTCCTTTTTCCTTTTTATTTTGAGACAGTCTCACTAAGTTGCTCAGGGCCTTGCTAAATTGCTGAGGCTCACTTTGAACTTAGGATCCTTCTGCCTCAGCCTCCCAAGCCCCTGGGCTTACCAGCATGTGCCACCGTGCCCAGGTTGACTGCTGTTTTTTCTTATGTGTAAGATAACATTACAAGTTTCTGGCAGAATCAGGACTAGACCCCAGATGGAAGTTGAAGTTGTGAAAGAGGAGGGGCTTTGAAGTCACACATATGGGGCTTAAGTCCCAGCTCCATTACTTACTACCTCTGAGCTCGTGGGCAAGTTACTTATGTTCACTAAGCTTTAATTTTCTGCTAGTACCTGCTGCTACTAACATTTGCTCTATAAGGCTACTGTGGGCATTAAGATGCCCACCCCTGCCTCATAGCCTGACTTCTGCTCCATGCTCCTGTTTTGATGTGGCTGCACAAACGTCGAGAAGTTTTCTTTTCTTTCTTTCTTTTTTGCAGTACTGGGAATTGAACCCAGGGGTGCACCAACACATCTCTAGCCCCTTTTATTTTTTATATTGAGACAGGGTGATGTTAGGTTGCCAAAGGTGGCCTTGAATTTGCAATCCTCCTGCTTCAGCCTCCAGAGTAGCTGGGATTACAGGAGTGCCAAAGCATGCCTGGCTGAAAGTTTTCAATTTTTTTTTTAAGCGTAGTAGACGAATTTTATTATAGAAAGTAAAGCACAGGGAAGTTTTCAATTTTTTGAACAAGATTTATTGTTGATGAGGGTGTAAACTGGCACAACTCTTATGGAAGATATTTGGGCATTTTTGTCAAAATTATTAATGTCTAGTAATACTATTTTTCCTAGTAATGCTATTCCTGGGCAATAGCCCTGCAGATATAATTGTACATATTCAAAATGATGTACTTGGAAAGGAATTCACTGCAACATTGTTGAAACAGGAAAAGACTGAAAATAAATCAAATGTCCCTCAGTAGGAGACTGGTCAAATAAATCACACAATAGATTATTTTTCAGGTGTAGAAAAGGAAAAATAAGTTCTTTATACATCAATATGGAAAAATCTTCATCTTGTTAGGTAAAAATTAAGGTGAAAAACAGTGAGTACAGTATAATACATTTTAAGATAAATGAGAGGGAAGGAAATAATATTTGCAATGTATATAGAAACTTTGGAAGAATATTTAAAAAACCTAATAAATGTTTTTGGATGTGATTGGGGCTATACAGATGGTTGGGGATGAAATGGTGATACCCTTTACTGCAGGACTTTTTCAAATATTTTCACAATTTTTTTTAAGAGAGAGGGACAGTGAGAGAGAGAGGGAGAGAGAGAGAATAAATTTTATTTAGTTTTTCATGAGGCCTTCATTGCTCCAAGACTTTGTTGTGTACGTGGTGCTGGGGTTCAAACTCACATACTTGCACATGCCAGGCAAGCACTGTAACCACTGAGTCACCACTCCAGCATTATTTTCACATTTTTGAACAATGTCTGCAGTTCTTATATTCTGTTTTTAAAAAAAGAAAAGAAAAAAAAGAGAGAGGGGACAGTGAGAGACAGAAAGAGAGAAGCAATTTTTTAAATTTAGTTTTTCATGTGACTTTCATTCCTCAGACACATGGTTGTGTATGTGGTGCTGGGGTTCGAACTCACGTACTCACGCATGCCAGGCAAGTTCCTTAACCACTGAGCCACTGCTCCAGCCCTTATATTCTGTTTTAATTAGCTGTATGCCATAACCGGGCATACCATAAAGACATACTAAATACTGAAGACTCATTCTGGATACATCTAGCATTTGAAAAAAAAATCCCATTTATATAATTCCTAAATATATGAAAAGCCTGTACAAATTGATTTTAATGTTAATGATGTTTGTTCTTCAACTGCAAAAGGAAAATGTTTGTCTGGTTAGGACTGAAATGTCTCCATGTGAAGATATTGTTTGAAGCTGGAAGTTGTGCCTGTGGGCCAAAGAACAATTCACCTAACTGTGAAATTCAAGCCTCCTGAGATTGCCTGGGCAGTAGGGACCCAAACAGCTAGTGAAAGTTCAGGTTAAAACAAAGAAATGAGTACAGCTATCCGTGCAAATGTACATATTAACCTAGCAATGAATTTGTCAATGATCTCCATTTATTTACTCAGTCCATGATGCTGGTTAAAATTTAAAGTCTCAAGAAGGAGAATTCTACTAGAGAGGGATGGAATTTGTATTAGGAAGGAATGGGGCATTACTCACATTAGCAGGGACTGTTGGAGCCAAAGGAGGGATCCCATGCAAAGTTCTAAACACCCCAGGGGACATCAAAGTCTGAGGAGTCAACACAACTTTTGTGTTTGGATTCAATCTGTCTATTTGTCATTTTGGAAAGAAATGCCTCATTCTTTTTTTTTTCCACCTTTATTAGAAGTATATTGCGATACAGGATACAGATGAGGGGGAAACATTGTCAAAACTGTAGCAATCAATGTGTATAAAGTTTGATAACCAGGGGTAATGCTAACGCATAGATAAGCTACTATGGGTTTCATCTATTGCAGTTTCCCCCAGAAGAACTCATGTGTTAAATGGGTATCTAGTG
>PVKS010014541.1:24167-48208 GCA_004027875.1 Aplodontia rufa | reverse complement strand
TGTTTGGTATTTTTCTTTTCTGTGTAAAGCACATGGTGTTAATTCTATTGTTGAAATTTGGATTGACAGAAAAATCATAGGAGTGGAAGTAGTAGGACTTTTAAACAAGTGAACTAGATCAAACGTACTTCTCAGAGAATGGTGAATTGATTTTCAATGCCAAAAGTTAATCTGGGCTGCAGATTCTTATAATGACAACTCATTAGACAAGGTGTAACCTTGTGGGAGTGGGTTGCTAAACTAGGGAGGAGGCCATTGAACAAAAGGAGTTAAGTTCTCACCGTGGTGGATATTGAAAAGTTCTATTTAATGTTTACTTCAAAAATGAGAAAAAGAAACACATGCAGACACATTTTGAAATTTTAGAGAACTAAGGATCAGGAATGTGTTTTTTAAAATCAGAAAGGAAACAACATGCTACTGAATAGATGTAAATCAAGATAGTATTTAACTTTTCACTGAAGTCATTGTTTGCTCTAGAACAATGTAGATATTTGTTCTAAGATTGAAGAGAAATGGTTTTCAGCTTAGAATTCTGCATCCTGCTAAATTGGTAGTCAAGAAACAATGCTGTAAAAGCAAATACTGTCATTGCCACAGAGTAGGTCTGAACAATTGCAAATAGCAAATTTGGGGAGCTCCAGGTAAGCATTTGAAAAATTGAAAAGATAACTAATACACTGAACTTTTTCATATTCTGAAAGATTTTAACAGGATATGGAAAAGTTCAACAAGTACTTGGCTTATCCATTTTAATTATTTTGTTTTTGATATAATAGTAGTGGAAACCAATAGTATTGGAAAAGAATTGAGCCTTGAAAAAGACTTTCTTGGGGCTGGAATGGTGGCTCAGGGGTTTCGGCACTTGCCTGGCAGGCACGAGGACCCGGGTTCAAACCCCAGCACCACGTACACAACTAAGTGTTGGAGCAACTAAAGCCATGTGAAAAACTAAATAAAGTTGTTTCTCTCTTTCTCTCTCTTGCTGTCCCTCTCTCTTAAAAAAAAAAAAGAAAAAAAAAGAAAAAGACTTTCTTTTTGTATCCACCAAAAGAAAGCATGTTATCTTGAACTGTGTTCATTGAAATATCTTTAGAACAAGAGATGAAAGTCTTGTTTTACTTCATCTTGGTAGACCATATCTTTATTCTTTTGTCATTTAGCAGACATATTAGATGTACGGACAGTTGTAGCTGTATTGTAGTTCTTGGACTAGTATTGGGAGAGACAAATAGATTTAGAGAATCAATAGTAGAATGCTTTGATGTGCTTACAGAAGCAAGCTTTAAGTACTGATAGATCTCAAAGGAATGAGGCGCCACAGAAGATTTTATTTGTACAGGTAAAACCCAAGGTGGTTATCCATGATCTGGCTTTTCCCCTCGATAACAAAGTTTATATCCATTGATTGCTAATGTTTTGATAATGTTTCCCCCTCAAATGTATTTCTATATATTTCTAATAAAAAAAAAGAAATACTGAATTAAAAAAAAAGAAGATTTTATTTGTAAAGAATCTTGAAGAATGAGTTGGAGATTTAGGTGGAGGGCATTCCAGGAAGAGGGAAAGATATCTTCAAATATTTGATAAAGCATGAGGCTTGAAATGCCTGGAAGATCATATTGTAGGGGCTCTGAGATAGTGTTTCATTGACTTAATGATTATAATTATCAAATGTAAAGCTATCATGCGCTATGAACAGTTTATTTTTTATTTATTTTTTTTTTAAGAGAGAAACAACTTTATTTAGTTTTTCACATGGCCTTAGTTGCTCCAACACTCAGTTGTGTACGTGGTGCTGGGGTTTGAACCCAGGTCCTCGTGCTTGCCAGGCAAGTGCTGAAACCGCTGAGCCACCCCTCCAGCCCATACAGTTTAAAATTTATAGTGATTCAGCACTATATTGCTATTTATATTTATCTTAAAAATTTCTTAGTAATGGTATCAAGGAAACATCCTGATTATTATATAAATGGAACCTTTAGATGCAACCTTTAAAATTTTTGAAAAGTAAGTACAGATAAACTTCCATAGTTTCTATTAATATTGAAGAAGTTGTATATTTAGAATATTATACTTATATCCACTGAAATTGTTTATGATATTTGTTACAATTTTGGATCTAAAAAACATTCATCTATTTATCTTACATCTTAAAAGTTTGGAATAGCATAAATTATAGAGCTGCATTATTTATGATATGAATATAAACATGATTTATGTTGATGAATTTCAAATGTTCTGACATGAGTAGAGATTGATACTGTGCATTTGTACCTTGCTTAAATAAAAATATTCTTTTTTTCTCTTGTAGAGTAGAATGAATATTGACTGGGTTCTGATCATCCAATTTTATTTTATTTGGAAGCTGAAATGGTTATTTCCACTGAGCTACCATTCATTATAAGATTCAAAGGAGAAGGAGATAAACAAATTGAATGTTCATTTTGGCAGCCTATTTGATGACTAGTATTTAAGGGAATATTTTAGCAATACAACTTCCTTTAAACTATAGTATAAGAAGGATTTTTTATTTCTTTCTTTTCATGAGGTATATAATCTGGAAAGTGTGTGGAGTCATGTTGGAGTGCTAACACTAAGAAAATGTTCAGTAATCAAAATAATGCCTTATAAATATTTGATTCATTGATTTTTGTTGAGTTTTGATAATTTGAAAAAAGCCAACTTAAGAATATTTTTCATCTTTCTGAATCCAAAGTCTATTTTTTCAATTTAGAAAAATTTAGTTTTCTTGTCACCCCGCATATGTTGATGCTTATTAGAAATAAATCGTGAAATTTAAAGTTACAGAACTTATCATACCTGTTCAGATGCTTTATGATATTTGTATTTCTGTTATTTAGTGACATTAAAACTTGGTGAGAGTAGACTATCAGATAGTTACACTTTTATGTATATTCAGGTTTTTCATTGAGTTTTAGATTTTTAGCTTATTTCACTGTGTACTTTTGGTATCAATTTTAATGTTTTAACCAAGATTTTTGAGCACTCGTTTTGCTTGTTCTAGATTTTAATAATAGGTCTTTGCCACACAGTATTATATTTAATCTAACAACTTATGAGGTGTTTAATTTTTCACTTTTATGTAAATGAAGAAATTGAAGATTGGATAATGTATTTTAAATGTATTTTAACTGAAATTACAGATTTAATATTTTCCTAGATTTCAAGTTCTCAGAGAATAAGACCTTAGAAACTAGAGGTTTCTGTCTTAATGTGATTGCACTTAATTGTTCCTTGTGGTATTACAATCTGTTACCTGGAGCATTGTTATAGTATCCTAACTATAAATTCATTCTTATCCCTTTATAATTCATTTTCTACTTGACAGCTTTCATAATAAAAAGAAACAAACACAAATCATAATCATACTACCCTCTACCTTAAAATCCTTTGTGTTTATAGTTATATACAAACTCTTTACCAAGCCTTGCAGATCTCCCTGTATGTTATGAGTCTAACCTTCTCTCTTTTCCTGGTACAGAGGTTTTTTTGTCTTGAGGTCTTTGTGCATTGCTGTTCCATCTACCTAGGGTCTAAACTTTATGCATAAAATGATTAGGAATGTGAAGTCTAGACTCAATAGTTTGGATCTTAACTCTTTCTTACAGTTTATTTGAATGATTTTGGAAGAATTAATCATCTATAAAATGGCAGTAAATCTATATGTTGGAAATAAAATAGTATGGTAACATTCCATATGAATTAAATGTGTTAAACTCTTAAAAGCACATAATAATTTACTGATTTACTAAACATGGTAGGTGCACTTCAGCTCCTAGTATTATTTTTATCATTACTTCTATTAGACTATTGACGTTACCTTCTCAGTGTGGTCTTCTGTCATCATAGTATCTCAAGGAAACTCCCATTAGTCTTATCACAGCATTCTTTTTTGTTCACCCACAGTCCTTTCTTGATTTCTATTTTGTTATTTACTTGTTTATTTTATGCCAAGCTAGAATGAGGGCAAGGACCATGTGTGTGTTGTCCATTATTGTTTTACCAGAACTGATCGTTCTACGTTTTTTGAATGAATGAGTAAATGTGGTGTTACCTTGGATCTTATTTCAACTCTAAACTAAGGCTAGTCTTTTATTCTCTTTCATAAAGCAAATTTCATTCCTCTGATTTATCTTTTTTTTCCCCAGAAAATGATATAGTTTTATTCTTCATTATGGCTGAACAAAACTCCATTATGTATATATACCACATTTTCTTTATCCATTCATCCATTTATAGACATCTGGGCTGATTTCATAATTTGGCTATTGTGAATTCAGATGCTGTAAACATGATTATCTCTTTATTTTTGAAACAATTTCACATGCCATTTCTCTTTTACTTTATCTTTTAAATAGGGGAATTCTTTGCCCAATTTGGGGAATTCAAATGTATCTCTCAGAGAGTTCATAGGTCCCTGTACGGATAACTGAAGTCTTTACAAAAGTATAAGGGATGGCGTTCACTGGCAAATGGATGGAACTTGAGGCTATATTATGCTAAGTGAAATAAGCATCTTTTTATATTTTTTATTGGTACATTTTAGTTGTACATAATGATGGGATTTGTTGTCACATATTCATAGATGTACACAATATGAGAATATATTTTGGCCAATATTCCCCCATCTCAGCACTCCTCCACCTCCCTCTTCCAGTACCCTGGTCCCTTGCCTCCCTTTCTCGTGTATATATTTATTCTAATATACCCAAATATAGTGACATAATTCTTATACCTATGAAGAACTTTTTTTAATATATGTGACAATAGTATATACAATGACACACTTACGTAAGCTTGGAGTGTACTTGTTGTAATTTAGTTCTAGCATTTCCCCTTCCCCTCCCTTCCACCTACTCCTGTTCTTTTTAGATATTTTGGCAATAGGATAAACATTAACATTTTTCTAAAACATGCAATATAACTTACTCTAATTCACTCCCCAGCATCTCCCACACTCCTCCACCCCTTTTTTCTCTTCCCTCTACTGGTATGTTATTTACTAAATAGCTTTTTTTTTTTAAGTGACTCATTGATTCACTATGATCTGTTCATATATGAACATGAGCAAGTTAAGTCTGATTCCTTCCATTAACTTTGCCTATCTCATTCCTCCTCCTTCCATTTTCTTCCCCTTGGTCTGTTTCTCTGCCCCTTTCCTTATTTTGGATTAGCTTCCACATATCAGAGAGAACATTTGACCTTTGGTTTTTTGAGAATATAAGCCAGTCTTAATACTGGGGAGTGAATTAGAACAAGCTATGCTACATGCTTTTATAATTATTTCATTGTATATTCTATTGTCATATATAACTAAAAGGAACAGGGGGACAGAGGAAGAGAGGGGAAGACGAAATACTAGGGACTGAATTTGAAAAAGTTGTACTCCATGTTTTTATATTTATGTCATGGTATATTCTAATGTTATGTACATCTAAAAGAGAAACAATAAAAAAGTAGAAGGAAAAGGTTTAGATTTTTCCACTTTTCATTTCTCAGATTAGAGATTTGGTTCTCTACTCGGTATAAGGGAGGAGCTCCATTTATAGGTAGCTAAGACACTTGAACTCTCTGGAGGGATAGTTTTGGTCATTACTGACTATCTTGGCCAGCCTACAACATCTCTGCTTTCCTTTATGCAACACCCATGCCCAGTGTAAGCTATGAATGAGGACTAAGCCCAGCACTTCCAGGACATTAGGGTAGGTGCTAATTGGGGTTATATATCCCTATTAACAACTTAGTCTCTGGCCAGGTAGTTTTGGAAGTACTCTTGGTGTTTTGCTGAAAATCCTCCATGTCTTCTCCAGTGGTAAGCTCTGATCTATTTTCACATTATTTTTTAGGTGATAGGTTCTACTGGACATACTTGAATATGCCTTGTTTCTAGATCTTGCAATACCTCCATGGATGATTTGACAAGCTGGTATTCTGTCTAGTTTTAGCCAACCAATAATCTACTCCCTACAGGAAGTCCTGGCATTATTGTGACATAGTCAGTCCCAACGTGATGGCAGAAACAGTGTTCACTCTTCCATCATCACATCGTCTTTCTCAGGTGCTTTGGAGCTCTTTGAGGGCAGAGGATTTTGACTTATTCTTGACTTTATACCCAGTATTTTATAATGAGCTATGTAAGTGAATGAAAGTGTGAATAAATATAAGCATGGGTTTGATAAGAGTAGATTTAGAGGATTCTAGTGTTGTACTTTATCAGCATCGTCTTTTCTTCTACTTCTCTAACCCTATATCTATGCTACCAGTAAAATATTAAACCTTTAGTGAAACATACAAAGAAAGGTAAAGGCTGTTATATTTGACTTTAGTTCTAATATCTTTGATGGGGAGAAATGAGAAAAAGATCAGATCAGCATCACAGGCAGATGCCAGCACTCAGAATAATGTGGGGAGTATGGTGAGAGGAGTGATATGACAGAAGCAGAGAATACCAGGTGTTTGAATGGACTATGGTAGGCATATCCAGTATTTTATTCTGTAAGTAGTTGAAAAACAGAATGAGTAAGAGAGTACTGAACACAGAGCCTAGTTTCTCTGTGATAGAGAAATCAAGGTTTCTTAGGGGTATATGAGATTAAAGCTAGGTCCTTCCTGTAGAATCTGTAGGATTTAGACAGGTAAGAAAGGATACATATTAAGAATTCCAGCTCTGGCAGTTAATTTGCTTTTTGATCCTTGACAGGTCACCAAAATTCTCTGTGCTGTGTTTTCCTTTTTACCACAGGGGGCTATTGCAATCATGATGCTGAGTACACAGTTGCTTTTTACTATAGGTGTTGTTGCCACCCTGCCTTCACCATTGTTGGCATTATCACCATCATTACCACTGTTGTCATGGACAGTACACAGGAATCCAATGCTCTTGATTCTCAGGTTTCAGGGAATAAAGGGAAACAAAATTTATAAGTAGAAATGGTCTCTCTTAAAATGAAAAACTATTAAAGAAGTAGAAAACTTTGATCATGATTGTAAGGATTTATACTGGTTACAGTATCCAGAATACGGGATTTTTTACAGAATACATTTTTATTGCCCGTCAATTTTCTGAAACAAACTGATAATACTAGCTTGTACGTTTTTCCTTACTTTTAAAGAAAACTGGTTTTTTTAAAAGATCAAAATTTGGATGGTTTTATTGTACTTATTAGATACATGGTAAAAAGGATCACAACTCTCCATCTTGCTCCTGGAACTGTCTTCTTTAGTTTTAGTATTCATGTCAAGGTTAGTGATAACTTACTTGGTTTCAGCTAGTAATTATATGTTAATATGCATTTTTCTTTTTATTCTCCCCTTTCCTTCCCTTCTTTCCCTCCTGTCCTCCTCTTTTCTTTACTCTAGTAGACTTCCTTTAGCTCATCTATTAATTTGTATTTGAATGATTTTTTTTTAAAAGAGAGAGAGAGAGAAAAAGAGAGAATTAACTTTATTCATTTTCTCATTTGACCCTTACTTAAACTTGGGTCCTTGTGCATGCCAGGCAAGCGCTCCAACCACTGAGCCACTGCTCCAGCCCCGGAATGGTTTTTTATGTAATCTTTTTTTGTTATTTTTTTTCTCTTTTAGAAAGATATCGAATTCAGAGTGAACAATTTGAAGATCTTTGGCTTATAACAAATGAGCTTATTCTCCGCCTTCAGGAATATTTTGAAAAACAGGGCATCAAAGATTTTGCATGTTCTTTTTCGGGATCTATGCCCCTTCAGGAATATTTTGAGTTGATTGATCATCATTTTGAGGTGTGTATGATTATAACCCACATTATCTGTAATCCCTAAATAGGTGAAAGAGAAATAGATGCTATAGAAGTGAGCATTCTAGTATAGATCTAGTCAGCTGCATGGTTTAAGTTATTCCTATGTGGTTGGTGGGATTTGTGAATTAATTCCTGCCCTCTTGCCCACTTTGTGATCAGTTGGAGACGTTTACAGAGTGGGGGCCTGGAGCTGAGCACATGGTCTGGCCTTGAAACAGAGCTGATTTAATTCTCCCACTTGGGGACTTAACTTTTGACCCCAATAACCCAGTGTTAAAACTGTTTGCGCTTATGGGCAGCCATTTGGCTAACTAATTCTAGCAGGCCATAAATGAGGTGTGATTATAAAGTAAAGTGATTTTTCTTTTTCTTTTTTAACAAGCAAACCAGAGCTTCTTCATCTGAATGAGGGTTAACTATTTAAAAAATTCTCTGGTACCTGGCATAATGGGTGCTTATTAAATGCTGAATGATTAAATGTCTAAATAAATAAAATCTGACAGTAACTTTTTTGCTATTTGATGTTGAATCTTCATCCTTTGAAGATTAATTTGGTGTTTGGAAATAGACATGTTTTATGAATGGGTTGGACAATGAGTCATCATTTAAAAAATTCTGTATAATAAAATGAAGTCACCTTACATATACTATAAAGTAAGCCTGGTGTAAATAGACTATTATAGACAGTACAAAAAGGGAATTTCTGTAATACACCAATAAAAAATAAATAAAAAAAAGAATTTTGAACTTTATTCAAGTAAGTGTTGGTTTGTAGTGTAACTACTTTTTAAGGACTAATAGATATTTCAGTTTACAATTATGGTATATGTGTGTGTGAGAGAGAGAAAGATATGAAATGATTAGTTATGTAGCTTCTCAGTCACTTTGAACATTTTAAGAGCACTGACTTTCACCTATTAAGACTTTTTTTTAAAATGTAGCATGAATATAAAGAGGAAATTTCAGGTACTTGCAATCTAATTATGAGTAATCACATCATTATCAATTGTTTTTTTTTTTCCCTCATCTGTGATAATGGTATTTTCTAGGACAGTTTGTATTAGACCAAATTGTTGTACCAATATTTATAGTTTGGGGACATGTGTTCAAGTGTTTTAAGGATTACAATCTTTGCATTCCTCTAGAATATATTTGAAGAAATTCTTGCTTCTCTGTCCCAAACTGGATTCTAGTAGTTTATGAAAGTGAGTCCACAGAAAGACTATACTAATTACATATTTTTAATATTTAAAATAGAGAATGTTATATACCATTGACTAACGAGTCTGACATATAGTTTTCCCTTCTTATTTGTTTCCTAGAACTCCTTGGAGTTTCCATGTAAAATTTGGTAAAATATAGACTCTTTTATTTGTTACACACGAAAGAAAGGGTACATGATTATATTTTTCCCTATGTCCCTGCCCGCCCCCCCCTGTCTGCTTTCAACCATTTTAGGAGTTTAAACTTTGAATCAAAATGGCCTTTGGAATCCAAGTTTCCTTTTGTGTAAGCAAGGCTTGGATTTTTCTGTTTTATTCATTGCTTTAATTCTTGGTGCCTAAAACATTTTTTTTAGCTCTGAAATCAATAAATGTCTGCTCAGTGTTGAAGTTCTGACATGTGCAGACATTTTAGTCACTGGTGTGTGGTTTACATATTCAAAGGAATGATAACCTGCCTGAGGTCTGAGTATTGAGAATATCTTTAAATTTTTTTTTTGTTTCATGAATTCAGGAAGTTAGATATTATGGTGGTAAATAATAAAGTAGATGAATGAGTTATTATTGATAGTTAGAATAATATTCTTTAAAAAAATTTTAGCTAGTTAAAAATTAATTATATTACTTAATTTTTGGTAATGAAAGTTTTTCCCCCCCCTCAAGAGAATATTCTTGGGAGAGCTGGAGCTTTGGCTCAGCCATTACAGCACTTACCTGGTATGCACACGGATGCAGTTTCAAACCCTTGCACCACATACGCAATGAAGTGTCAGAGCAACAAAAGCCACATGCAAAACTAAAATAAAAATGGATTCTCTTTCTTTTTCTCTCACTGTCCCTCTCTCTCTCTTAAAAAAAAAAAAGAGAGAGAGAATATTCTTGGGGCTGGAGTGGTGGCTCATTGGTTATGGTGCTTGCTTGGCATGTGGAAGTACACGGGTTTGAACCCCTGCACCACGTACACAGTGATGTGTCAGAGCAATGAAAGCCCCATGAAAAAAACTAAATAAAACTGATTCTCTCTTTCTTTCTCACTGTCCTTAAAATAAAAAAAAAAAGAATATTCTTTCATTTAGTTAAATAGTGCTTCAAAAATTGGGATTAATACAAGTTGATAAAATTCCAAGTTTTCTCTCATATATAATTATGTATCAAGAATATATGCAATGAAAAGATAAGTTCACTTTGATACTAGAAATATAAACTTTAGTATGCTTGATTTCTAAACATTTTGAATATGATGATATTTCAAAACTAGTTTGTTACAGTTTTATAAAGTTGGATTAGCAGTTCCTGTGAACTGATCTTACAGAATATTCCTTCTACTTTATGACTGTGGCTAGCTTTTCTTATTTATTCATAGTAAATGTAAAAGTTGTGAGATAGGCTGTTGTTAAAAGGAATTTCTGATTCCCCAACCTCTCATCTACTTTCTCTTGCCCGCAGTACCTGGCATTGAACGTAGGTACTAACACTGAGCTATATATCCATCCAATCCTTATTATTATTATTTTTTTAAATCTTGGGACAGGATCTTGTTAAATTGCCCATGCTGGCCTTGAACTCCTATCTCAGCCTCCCCAGTAGCTGTGGCCTCAGTCTTCTATTTTGATGATTATTTTTGATGTCCAGTTTCTTTGTGTCTTTCTAGAAATATTATCCTATGTAGTCACAACTATGCTAATATGCAGGTTGTATTAAAAACACATGGTATATATCATGATACATACTGTTATGTATTATTTTGCTTTGTTTCATTTAATGTATTTTTAGATAATATTACATGTCTGCACCTACCTTGCAGAGTAACCTTCTTTATTCAATTAATTCTCCTATTGATGGGCATTTCGATGATGAATAATATCTTAGTGTATTAACAATAGAGCACTTATGAATATCCTTATATGTTTATTACTTTTTGCAAACATAGGTCTAGATTAAATTTGTAGGAGTGGGATTGCTATATCACAGGCTGTATGTTAAGAGCTATTGTATTAAGTTTTATGTGAAACTGCCCATTTATCTGTTGAATTCTTGTTTTTTCTTTCTGATGTTTATTGGGTGTGGTCCCATTGGTAGATGCTTTCTAGGTATCATGGAAAAACTGTTACCTTTGTGGTTATTGTCATTACTTTTCACAGTTTTCTCTTTGTCTTATTACTTTGTGAATAGTTTTTTTTTTAAAGCATGTGGAATTACATATTTTTGGCTTTATTTTTTAGTTAGTAATTTATCAGTTTTTGTGTATGGGGGAACATTTGACTTTTGGCTGATAATAACAAAGGCCTTTTTCATGCTGAGATTATAAAAAAGAATTTTTTTTTTTAGTGCTTTCATTTTGTGTAAACTTATGTTTCCTATGAAATTGATTTTACTATTAAAAATGGGGAGAAATTCTTTTTTGTCCCTAGGTAGTCAGTTATTAAAAATATTTATGAAATAATCAATCTCTCTCCCATTGATACTGGATCACCTTTCCTAAATTTCCATTTGAACTATTGCATTGTGTTATCTATGTATTCATCATGTACCAAATACCACATTGTTTTAATTCCTACAACTCTGTAAAATGTTTAAATTTGTTCATCATTCTTAAACTGTTATTGCCATTGCTTATATTCTTATTTTAAATATGTTTTGTTGTATCTATTTAACCTCAATTTAAGAAATTCTTTATCGTAGTTGCGGATAAATGGCGAAAAATTAGAAGAACTATTATCTGAAAGAGCTGTGCAATTTCGGGCCATCCAACGGCGACTATTAACAAGGTTCAAAGATAAAACCCCAGCCCCCCTCCAACACCTAGATGTCTTGCTAGATGGAACCTACAAGCAGGTCAGTATATCAGTGATAGTTTTTTGTTAATGGTTGTAATGTTTTTCCTTACTGTAGAGTCATGTCCAGAATACCAAGATAAGGTATTTTTTTCCTGTGTATTATGGTTAGGATTATTATTAGGTAATTCTTGGTATATCCCATAATTATCACCATAATTCTCTATCTTTCCAAGAAACTGACTTATATTTCTTGTATTATGTCAGTTGATATTTTAAAATGGAATACATAAGTAGCGTACTTCAGAGAGTTCTAGTTCAAAAGGACTTTCTTTGTTTCTCTTTCTTGTCTCTTCTTCATTTGTCCATCTGCAGTTTCATCATTTGCTCAGCTAGGGTGAACTGTGGTTCTCACCTTTTTTTGTCTTCTGTACACTATATACATGTAGCCTGAAGGTAATTTTATACTACATTTCTTGGAATCATGAAACAAAGTTGTTCTTCTTTAATAATACCTTTCTTCCCCCGCCCCACATTGTTTTACTGGTACATTATGGCGGAATATTTTGATGAGATTTGTTATTATATAATTGTACATGCTCATAATATAACAATATAATTTGGGCAATATCACTCACCGTTTCTCCCTTCCCTCCCTTCTACTCCTTAGATCCTTTACTATACTGATCTCCCATTGACTCTTAGGAGATCCACCCAAACTTTTGTTTTCTTTTTCCTCTCTAGCTTTCACATATGAGAGAAAACATACAACCCTTAACCTCCTGAGTTTGACTTATTCAATTAACATGACGGTGTCTAGTTCATTTCATTTTCCTGCAAATGCCATAATTTTATTTTTCTTTGAGGCTGAATAAAGCTCCCTTATGTGTATATACCACATTTTCTTTATGTTCTTCCAATCATGGATACCTAGGCTGGTTCCATAGTTTGGCGATTTGAGCTGTCCTGCTGTAAACATGGGTATGAATGTATCACTGTAGGAAGATGACTTTAATTCTTCAGGCTGACTACCAAGAAGTGGTGTAGCAGGGTCATATGGTAGTTCCCTGCAGTATGAGGCTCCATACTGATTTCCATCAGGATTGTGCTAATTTGCAGTCCCACCAACAGTGTAACGTGTTCCATTTTCTCCACATCCTCACTAGCATTTATTATTATTTGTGTTCTTGATACTGCCATTCTGACTGGTGTGAGATGAAATCTCAGTGTAGTTTTGATTTGCATTTCCATAATTGCTAATGATGTTGAATATTTTTTCATGTATTTGTTGGCAATTTGTATTTCTTGTTTTGATAAGTGTCTGTTTAGTTCATTTGTCCATTTATTAATTTGGTTTATTTGATTTTTTTTGGTGTAAAGTTTTTCAAGCTCTTTATATATTCTAGATATTAATCCTCTCTGTCAGGAGAGTAGCTAGCAAAGATTTTCTCCCATTCTGTGAGTTCTTTCTTCACATTCCTAGTTGCTTCCTTTGCAGTTCAGAAGCTTTTAAATTTGATGCTGTCCCATTTGTTAATTCTTGGCATTATTTCCTGGGTTTTAGGGGTCCTATTAAGAAAGTCCTTGCCTGTGCCTAAAAGCTGGAGTGTTGACCCATTGGTGTCTTCTAGGTGTCACGTAGTTTCTAGTCTCATTCTGAGGTATTTGATCCACTTTGAATTGATTTTTGGGCATGGTAAATGAGTTTCATTCTTTTACATGTGAATAGCCTGCTATCTCAGCGCCCTTTGTTTAAAAGGCAGTCTTTTCTCCAGTGTGTGGAGATAACTGTAGATGTGTGGGGTTTTCTCTGTGCGGGTTGGTCTTTGTGTCTGTTTTTATGCCGGTACCATGAGTTTTTGTTACTATAATTCTGCAGTATAATTTGAAATTGGCTATTGTGATGCCTCCAGCATTGTTTTTTAGCTTAAAATTGCTTGGCTATTCAGGGTCTTTTAGTCTTCAAAGTGAATTTTAGGACTGCTTTTTCTTGTTGTGTGATGAATGTCATTGGTATTTTGATGGGGATTACATTGAATCTGTATATTGCTTTTGGTAGTATGGCCATTTTAGCAATATTAATTCTGACAATCCATGAATATGGGAGATCTTTCCATCTTTTGAGGTCTTCTTCAATTTCTTTCTTCAGTGTTCTATAGTTTCATTGTAGAGGCCTCTCACCTCTTTGGTTAGATTTATTCCTAGGTATTTTTTATTTTTTGAGGCTATTGTGAATGGAATTGTTTTCCTGATTTCTTTCTGAGCAGATTCATTGTTGGTACATAGGAAAGCTATTGATTTTTGTATGTTGATTTTGTAACCTGACAGTTTTTGGCTCTCACTCTTTTTTTTTTTTTTTTTTTTTTTTTTTTTTTTTTTTTTTTTTTTTTTTTTTTTTTTTTTTTTTTTTTTTTTTTTTTTTTTTTTTTTTTTTTTAAAGAGAAGCAATCTTTATTTAGTTTTTCATGTGAATTTCAGTCCTGAGATACTTTGTTGTGTACATGGTGCTGGGTTTGAACTTGCATCCTTGTGCATGCCAGGTAAGTGCCGTATCCACTAAACCACCGCTCCAGCCCTAGCTCTCACTCTTAATGTGTCTCCAAAAATGATTCAAAATTATTATCTCTGACTTGGTAGAATAATTTTTAAAATTTTAATTTTTTGAGTAAGGCTCCTACGGGTTCCATTATGATGCAGTCTTCTCATGATCAGACTTCGATTATGTTGTATCTTACATATTTCTATATAATATCACTATTTTGTTTTAAAATGAGTGTTAGTGGTAGGAATATTCTGACTTTTGTTGTTGTTGTTGTTGTTGTTGTTCTGGTGATTGAACCTGGAGCCTCATGCATGCTAGGCAAGTGCTCTACCACTGAGATAAATTTGCTGCCTTTTAAAATAGTTTTTTAAAATTTTGAGAGAGGGTCTTGCTAAGTTGGCCTCCAACTTGCAATCTTCCCACCCCAGATTCCCAAGTAGTTGGGATTACAGGTATTTGCCAAATGTTTTTTTTTAATTGAGATTTTTATTGTGATAACTGAATATTCCTGTGCAGTTGTAACAGATAATATAAAGGTATCCTGTGTATCATTTTCCCACTTGCCTCCAATGGCAACATTTTGCCAAACTATCAAATGATATCACAAATAGGATATTGACATTGATAAAACCGTGGATCTTACTCAGATTTCACTTGTACTCATCTGTGTAAATGTGTGTATTAAATTCTATATAATTTTATCAGATGTTTAGGTTTGTGTATCCACCACCAAATTCCAGATACTTCTTAGTTTCTTCATCATAAGACTCCTTCATGCTACATTTTATTATAGCATTCTTCTCTATTCTCCCTAGTATGTTTTGTTGATTTTTAAAAATTTATTTGGAAAGGTCAAATCATATATTTTTTTCAGAATTTGTCTTCCTAGATGAAGGAAAACAACTTTCTTATAGAGAGAATATTTTTGCTTCTGGAAAATTTCATGATTATTTGGAAATTAGTACTAATTTGAGAGACAGTGTTGTAGCAGTAGTGGCATACTGAAAAAACATTGGGTTTGGAAGCCAAAGACCTCAATTCTCTTACCCATTAACTGCTAGACTTTTGGCAATTTCCTTAACCTCTCAGAACTTCCATTTCTTTCTGTAATATGGGATTAATGTTGTGATACTGCAAATCTTTTATTCCATAAAAATGCTTTGTAAATTGTCCTGTAAACACAGATTACTAGTTTCTTTTATTTTGGAGTATAGTGCATATATCTGTAGGCATTAATGCCCTTAATGTTAGAACACTTTTCTTAGTGCATACTTTCATTTTGGTTTGTTTTCATTTTCTTCCTTTTTTCCTCCTTCCTCAGATTTATTTGATCACTGTTTAATTCTTAAGCCTGGTGTCATAATTCCATACTTGGAGCTAAACATATGCTCTGCCTTATCTTTAATCATGCTATTTTATTAGATACAATGGTAGAGGGTTGTTTAAAGGGTTGATGAAGCAGCTTAATTTAATGCTTTCCAACTTTTCTACATAGTAAGATTTCCCTTTTCTGTCTGTGTCTTTTTCTGTCTCTTTTTTCTTTTTGTATGGGAAATTGGACCCAGGGACACTTTACCACTGAACTATGTACCCAGCCTTTTAATTTTTTTTTTTTTTTTAATTTTGAAATAGGGCCTTGCTAAGTTTCAGAGGCTGGCCTTGAACTTGTGTTCTTTCTGTCTTCACTTCCTGGGTAGGTAGGGTTGTAGGTGCACACCACCATACCCGGTTCCCTTTCTGTTTTATACATTTAAAAGTGTGGAATTTTTATTTTTCTACTTAGTGTAAGGTTTAGAATTTTGCATGATTTGTAATATAGAGTCAAGGATTACCTAAATCATGGATATTTACTTGAATGTATGTTTTTAATTCCATATTCTTTTCTTTAAGAGAGAGTTAATTTTATTTTTTCATCTTGTTTTTGTTTTTCCTCCACTTAGTTGTGTATGTGGTAGTGGGGATCAAACCTGGGTCCCTGTTCATGCCACGCCAATGCTCTAGTGCTAAGCCACCTGTCCAGCCCCAAGTACCATATCCTTTTTAGCTTACCTAAAAGAATGAATAAGATTTTGAATAAAAAACATGAATACTATAAGGAATTTGACTCAAATTTAATATACTGTACATTAAATTATATTATAAATGTTAAGTTCAATTATAGTGAGGTGTTGATTATTCAGTTAGTTTCTTGAGCATAGTAGTCATTTTAATTACTCTTAATTTTATGACATGATAAACATGAATAAATTTCTCCAAGAAAATAACATCATACATAATGCTGAGTCCCCTTCTTGTACCCTTTATCATCTGTTCAGAAATGTTATCACTTTTTTTGTGTGTTCTTGTGTCTTTCTAGACATTTTCTTTTTATATATATATTTAGAAATAAAATATTGTGTGAGGTTAAAGATAACCCATGAAGAATGTGATATTATTTGTATTAGTGTACCTGGATTCTTCTTTTTTATATTTCTTATAATAGTGTGTACTAGAGCTCTTTCCATATTAATGTGTAGACCCACTTGTCTGTTTATAATGGCTACATGGTATTCTGTAATATGGACATTTTGTAGTATAGATGAACCACAGTTTATGAAAGGAAAAATTTTAGTTCTATTTTAATGTTGAATGTAACTCTTAGGAAGAATCCCTTTTAGACAGCTTTGTTATGATTAGACAGGCATATCACATACCTTCAGTTTAGTGTATCTTATCTTTATATTTGGCCTGGATAGGGAGTATGGTTTGTTTGGTGGATTATCCAAGGCAGTGAAATAATAAGTTATGGTAGACCCCATCTTATTCTCATAGCATGATTATTACTAGATTTTAAAAGCGTTTTCTTTTTGATTGGTGCGTTGTAGTTGTACATAGTGATGGGGTTTGTTGTTAGATATTCATTCATACATGCACACAATACAACAACATCCTCCCCCAGCACTCCCTGACCTTCCTCCTCTTGTCCCCTGGTCCCTTGCCTCTCTTTCTAGGGTATATATTTATTCTACTATACCCAGGCATACTGACATAATTCTTATGCCTATGAAAAACATGTTTCTTTTTAATATACATGACAGTAGTATATACAATGACTTATAAAAGCTTGGAGTATACCTTGTTTTAACTCTGTTTCAGTATTTCTCCTTTCCCTCCCTTTCTCCCACCCCCTGTTCTTTTTAGATGTACTTGCCAATAGGATAAACATTGACATTTTAATAAAAGGATGCTGTATAACTTATTCTAATTCAGTCCCCAGTATCCCCTCCCTTGCTAAAAGTGTTGTCTTGATTAGTTTAAAATTAGATCTGCCACCTGCTTGGAGACTTTTTTTCCGTATGAAAGAGAGCTTTCAGTTTTTGTCAGTCATTTTATTGGTCTTAGTGTCACTTTGATTCTCTCTGGAGCAGCTAGAGAAATACTTTGAGCTGTATAGATTTAATTTTGCTTCTCCTATCACTACGTATTTAGAAGATGCTGTACTGTCACCATTTAAGGAAACGATGGTAATTTGCTTATATGAAAATAGAAATAAGTATCTTTTTAAAACTAGAGTGCAAACTCTTCAAGGACAGGGGCTTATTTTCTTTCTCTCTTTCTCTTTTAAAGAGAGAGGGTCAGTGGGAGAGAGAGAAACAGAGAATCAATTTTATTTGGTTTTTCATGTGGCTTTTGTTGCTCTGAGACGTCACTGCGTATGTGGTGCTGGGGTTTGAACTCGCGTACTTGCACATGTCAGGTAAGCTGAGCCACAGCTCCAGCCCAGCTTATTTTCTCTTATTCATTGCTGTCTTCTTATTATAATATATTTCTTGGCATATAATAGGTATTTAATAAATATTTGTTCTATGAATGAATGTTCTGTTGTCACTAATGAAGATAATTTCCTGAAATGCTTTCTTTGATAAGGGCACCACTAAAAAGAACAAAACTGCAGAGAAATCTTTCAGTATAGGCTTATTAGGGTGATTTATTCTAAAATGCTTAAAAGTTGCTAAGAAATGGAAGTGTTTTTTTCTCTTCCTAAATAACATAATTGGAGGACTCAGGCAAACTGACAAAACCAGCAAGGGTTTTTAGCTGCAAATTTTTGGCTGAAAAAATATTTTTCTTTCTTTTTCTATTTTTAAATGACAGTGTGTGTACTGCAATCAAATGTGAAACATCATCTGTTGAACTGCCTCCATGGAGATGGGGCATTGTTGAGGTTGAATCCCTTAATATTGTATGTGGCATAAGAATTAATTGGGCTTTTTCAGTATAAATATGTTATATGCTCCAAAACATGAAAATTTCTGATTCTTTTTATTTCCCACTTACAGAATTGATGAACTCTTAGGCAAAATTTCTTTCATAAAATACATCCTTTGAGCAATCAGGATGTGGTACAGAAATGTGGAATTGAAGGCCATTTTGAAAATGAAAAATAAAGCCAAAGGCCCTTTATATAGAAATGATTAAGCATTGCTCAGTTGGCTGTAATGTGGTAGTTTATATGGAATTCTCATGTATGTAATAGAGTTAGTCAAAGTTTTGCTTACTGTCTCTAAATTCAATAACAGTAGCTACTATTACTATTTAGTTATAGAAAGTTCAATTGACCAGCTATAGAAGTAGGTAAGTTCAGAGCAGACAGTGTGGAAACTGTATCTTTGATGCTTACATATAACGCTGGGCCCTGTAGCTTAGACACTAGTAAAGTGGGTCTCTAATCTTTGAATGACCTTAGGCTTAGGTTCCTTTAATTCTGGTACAGTAAGAGCTAATTAGTGAGAGCCATTGCTTCGAAGGCTACAGTAAGAAATACAACATTTTTCCCATTCATTCTAATAAATACTGAAGGGTGTGAAGTGGTATATTTGATGTATCATAGTATAACGATTGAGAGCTGTTTCTGTCATTTTTTCACCACTGTTGAAAAAGACCTGACAAGAACAATTTTAGAGGGTGAACAATTTATTTGTATCTCACAGCTTAAGAGATCTCAGTCCATAGATGGAGAACTCCATTGCTCTGGGCCCCAGGTGAGGCAGCATATCATGGAGAAAGGGTGTGAAGGAGAAAAGCAGCTCAGTACATGGCACCAGGAAGCAGATAGACTTCTGCCCACCAGATACAAAATATATACCCCAAAGTCACACCCTCAGTGACCTACCTCTTCCAGCCATACCCTGCTTGCCTGCAGTCATCACTCAATTAATCCATTGCAGTGGTTGAATGCACTGATTAGATCAAGGCTCTCATGATCCAGTCATTTAACCTTTGAACTTTATGTCATTGTCTTACACATGAGCTTTTGAAGAGCATCTTTTATCTAAACCATGACAAAATCCTTCTGTCTATAGTCAGCTTGCCTGTGTTTCAGTCCTGGTTTTGCTACTTGCTAGCTGTGTGATCTTAGGCAGTTATTTAAACAATCAAAAAGAAAACTGTCCCCAATCCCCAGTTTCCCCACTTATGAGAATGTTGATAGTAACGGTGCCTTCTGAATGGGGTTTTGAGGATATAATTGTATAAACACATAAATTGCTTAGAATAGTTCTTAGTACCCAGTAAGCTCTGAACAAATGTTAATTATTGTTCTGGGGAATAGTCTCCATCTTTATTTGCCTAATCAGTTATGCTCAAAAGTGGTGTTATTGGGGCGAGAGTGGTGGCTCAGCGGTTTTGGCACTTGCCTGGCAAGCACGGGGACCTGGTTTTAAACCCCAGCACCACGTACACAACTAAATATTGGAGCAACTAAGGCCATGAGAAAAACTAAATAAAGTTGTTTCTCTCTTTCTCTGTCTCTCTCATTGTCCCTCTCTCTTTAAAAAAAAAAGTGTTATTAATTGATCAAATGAAGGTGACTAATAATGTATCATCTCTCTGAAACTCTGCTGTCAGCCTCACATATCTAGATCTTTTCTAAGAATCAGGAATATTGTCATTCTTAGAGGCATCCCCCAAACTCCTTTAAGCCTACCCATATGAATGTTTGGTTCTAGAGAGAATACCAAAGAGAAGAAGCATGAGGATCATGACTTCAAGTGACCATCTTCTGATTGTTTTATTTTCTTGTATTCATAGAGAAAACACATAAAAAACCATTGCGCGTGCACACACACATACACGCACACTCTCTCATACCCACTGTGTTGCAGAAATGTTATACCAAATTATAGTTCACAAGCATATGAAAATGTTTGTTTTTCTAGGTGTTTAGTTGTTATTGCTTTTAACAAATGAATCATAGTCTCAGAAGATGGCCACTTGAACTCATGATCCTCATTCCTCTTCCCTTTGGTATCTTCTGTGGAGGCAAACAACGTATGAAAAAGATAGGCTTAAAGGAGTTTGGGGGCTATCCCTGGGAATACAAGATCTTATTCACACTCAGTTGTGGTCTATGAACTTTGAAAATACTTTATCTTAAAATTAGCTATGTTTGTCAGTACTTATTTAAAGCAAACAGTGTATAAGTGCTGTTTTCAGGCTATAGATACTACTTGGACACTTACTGATTATGCATAATTATGTGCTGTGTGAAGGATGGCACCCATTATTCTGTCTCTTTCTAGGCCCTCATGTTACCATTGTCCAGGGCTGGCTTCATGCTTTGTGACCTGCACAGTTGCAGATAGTCCTGTGTTTGGTTTAATGCTCTGCCATACTCATCCTTGAAGTCTTAATACTTTTTATACAAGGAGCCATGTATTTTTATTTTGCAGGGGGTGCTTTAAATAATGTAGTTGATTCTGACTCTGTCAGGATATTAATTTCTGATGGATAGAGTAAGACAACTGAGAGTTGAAATATAGTACAGGGTTGATATACAGAACAGCTATTTTACCCCTAATTCCTAATAACATAATTCACTTTCCCAAAGATGAAGACAAAGGGATGCATTGGGTGTCACTGATGCTTCCTCTGGTTAGCGTAAGGGCTTCTTTCTGGGACAGGTATCTTTGTTAACTTGCAATAAAGCAACCATCCATGAAGAGTAATCAGATATGGAATTCTGCAGTCTGTCCTCTCTGGCCTTTTAGATTTCCAAAGGTAGCTCAGTGGCTTTAAGATGCTTCATCGGTAGTTATGAGTTTTGATGTACAAGAGGGTCAATTACTTTGATCCTATTTTCAACCACCCATATTCATTCTTACTTTTGCAAGCATTCCTTTCCTACATAGCGTCTGCTACTACATCACTCTCCACTGGGGCATCTAACAAGCATCCCTATTGAAGGTAGGCCAGTGATTGAAGCAAGCAGAGGGACTAGGAATATCATTCTGGAAAAGAATCTCAAGATTCTTACATGGTGTTTTAGTCAGCTTTTTCATTTCTGTGACTGAACCACCTGACAAGAACAATTTTAGGAGTAAAAGTTTATTTTGAGATTTCAGTTTTTGAGTTCTTAGTCCATGGAAGGCTGGCTCTGTTCCTTGGAGCTCTAGATGAGGCTGAACATCATGCTGGCAAGCTTGGCTCCAGAGAGACATACAGATCAAGGAATCATATCAGGAAGCAGAGAAGAGAAACTCCACCCACATACAGAATATATGTGGCATGCCCCCAATGATCCACCTCCTCCAGCCACACCCTACCAGCCTATAGTTGCCAGTTAATTCCTGCAGGGGAATTAACTCACTGATTGGGTTAAGGATTTTATAACCTGATCATTTCACCTCACTTAGCCTTCCCAAATTGTTACATGTGAGCTTTTGGGAGACACCTTACATTCAAACCATAACATATGGAAAGATCTGGCCTCTGGTGAATAAAGATTTTCAAGTTGTTGATCACAATGTCAATAGTTAGTTTGTATTCTATAATTTTGGAGGGGAAAAAAAATCTTCCTTTTTGAAAGAATTTCACTTTTACGTCTTTGCTTTTTTTTTTTTTTTTAAAGAAAGAGCTGACAGAGGGAAAGAGAGAAGCAATCTTTATTTAGTTTTTCATGTGACTTTCATTCCTCAGACACTTAGTTGTGTATGTGGTGCTGGGGTTTGAACTCGTGTCATCACTCTTGCCAGGCAAGCGCCGTAACCACTGAGCCACTGCTCCAGCCACACTTCTTAGATATAATGTTGAAAGAAAGTCAGCACATTGAGAAATTCTTTTCTTTTTACTAGTTAGAAACCCATATTTCCTCATGTGTAAGACTGCAACACTGCCTTGCTTCCTTAATCACCTGAATGAGTTTTAAAGGACCTGAGACAAAGAATGAGGAAAGAGGTGAAATTCATGTTTATCCAGTATTTGTTCAGTCTGAAAATAAATTTTATTTGTTGAATACTTTCTACCATCTTGGAAGGGTAGCATTGTTTGTTTTATGGATGAAGAAACTGAGACTTTGAGCAGGCTAAGAAAGCAGTGTGGGGAATCCTCAAAAAATTAGGGATGGACCCACCATATGATCCAGCTATCTGTCTTCTGGGTATTTTTCCAGAGACGAGTTAGAATCAGCACATTGCAGTGACACACCAAAATCCATGTTCATGGCAGGTCAATTTACAATAGCTAAATTATGGAACCAACAGATGCCCCTCACTGGATGAATGGATCCAAAAACTGTGTTTTATGTATACATAAAATATTCACACATACATACCATGGAATTCTACTCAGCATTGAGAAACAGTGAAATTGCAGCCTTTGAAGGTAAATGGATGGTGATGGAAGAAATCATGCTGAGTAAAGTTAGCCAAACCCAGAGAGTCAAAGGTTGAATGTTTTCCCTCATTTGTGGAGGCTGGAGCTAACCCAGGCGTGGGTGAAAGGTAGGCAAACTTACATATTAGACCCATCAAAGGCATAGCAACACATAATCTAGGGCAGTCATAGATATGTAGCAGGGTAGGGAGGGAGCATAGGAAGGGATCTAGGGGGTAATTCTGGTTTAAGAATATATGTATATCATATTGTTACTTTATATGTATTTATGATTGTACAATAACTCAATAACTTTTGCAAGCATTCCTTTAATATGTCATGTGGGGGCTGGAGCGGTGGCTGAGCGGTTTAGGTGCTTGCTTGGCAAGCACAAGGACCAGGGTTCAAACCCCAGCACCACATACACAACTGAGTGTTGGAGCAACGAAGGCCATGTTAAAAATTAAATAAAGTTATTTCTCTCTTTCTCTCTCTCACTGTCCCTCTCTCTTTAAAAAAAAATAATATGTCATGTGGAATTTTTATTTTATTTTAATCATTGCCAGGTGGGATATAGACATACTACATTTTTCTTAGTAAAGGTATGGTCAGATTAAAGAAAAAGATCCATAAAAACATATTCACATTATGTATGTGTATATATTCATGATCATCTCATATTGATTATGTATTATCATACTGTATAAACCTATCAGTAACAAAACCTTCTGGAGAGTTCCCCAAAGTATATTATATCTGAAATTTGAGTATCACAGGAAGATGGGACTTTGTTAATTTGTTAACTTATGCAGTTTTTTTTTGCATTTGAATGCTAACGTTTATTACATAGTGCAGAAAAACTTTAGAAAATAAGTTTACTTTCATGTTATAAAATATTCGCATACATTTGTTATTTGAAGCAAGACTGAATAGAATAAATTGAAATAGGGGAAGTTGGACTTACCCTTTGGTTTGGCTTATGTTTTGATGCTTTTATGTTGCTGAAGTCTGCTCCCCCCCCCCCCCCCCGCACCCTTGAACACAAACTCTCTGTTGTAGCAGGGAAAAATGTT
>PVKS010014541.1:0-24067 GCA_004027875.1 Aplodontia rufa | reverse complement strand
TGTTACTTTTTCTGTACTTAAAACTTCCTTCCACTTTGTTTATTTGTATGGTATTCATATAAAAACCATTTTAAGTCACGCAGAAGTCTGAGAGTGTTGTATTCATATAAAAACCATTTTAAGTCATGCAGAAGTCTAAGAGTGTTTTGGTCGGTGACTTTTAAATAAGCCTGATTTTCTCTGATAACAAAGGAATATGTGATGAAACCATTCAGAGACCCACTTCCCTCATTGCCGTTGGCAAGTAAAAGCAGTATGCTGATAGACTAAAAAGGAGCTATTGGATATGAAGCTGTTGCTGGGCTTTTCTTCTGTATAATCACAGAAGAGCTAGAGTTCTGTCTCTAAAGGTGATAGACCATCAGAAGAGAAAGTAGGGCGCAGGAATTTGCAACCATATGTTTGAGGATGAATGGGAGTGATAAGAAAAAAAGATTTGGATGTAAGTAAATAAAAGGAGTTTGTGTGTTTTCACCCTGTAATTTCACTCTTGGATATTTAGCTAAGAAAATAGTTCATAAAGGAAAAAATATATTCATCATTTTTTTCAGTTACAATATTAATTTCCTTTATTTGAAATTTCAATATTGATTACCAGCTTTCTGTAGTTGGAACATGATTATGCTTATTTTAGTACTATTATTTGGGATGGTATCTTTTCACATCATTACTCCATTATTTAAAACTGGACTATCAAACCATTTCATATAGTTGAAGAAATCAGTGTGTGAAGTAACAAATAATGAAATAGATATGTATAATAGATAAGTATGCAAAGATTTGGAAGTAGTAAAAAATTGAAATGGCATATATTTTAGATGACTTAAATTCTTAAACAACTTAATCTTCTGATCATAATTTGATGAGCATAAAACTTTTTATAACAATTTTTTACAACTACTTAAAAGTAGTTGAGATGGGGAGGGTTATGCTGGGCAGGGAATTGACCCACAATAAATTGTTAAGATGTGTGCATGTATGAAAGGATAACAACAAACCCTTTCATTATGTAAAATTATAATGCACCAAAAATATGGGTGAGGATATGACTCAGTGGTTATGTGCCTCTGGGTTCAATCCTTGGTACCAAAAAATTAAAATAAAAAATAAAATGATCTGGAAAAAAGTAGTTGAGATGATAAATTTTATGTTATATGTATTTTACCACATAAAATGCCACAAAAATAACTTTTTTGGTAAAATGATATGCGGTCACATATTTATGGTCTTCATTGGTATTTTCTGAGTGCAGCATTACTTTTTCCTGCATATTCTCTAAAAACTTACTTCTCTGGTCTCAGAATGTTTAGAGCTTTGAGTTACCACTTCATATATGAATTGGTTTATTCCTGTTTACTCAAAAGGGAGCAATTAGATAACTGAATGATATGCGGGAGTGAATGTATGAATAAGAGTGGGTGGCCTCTTGGTCTGTCTGACCCACTGGAGAATTATACAAAGCTCTTTCACAATTATTTAAAAATTCCTACATCCAGGTCAGAGTATAACCTCAAATGCAGTCTCCAAAGTATACATCAGTGCGTCACTTTGTATTCAGTATCTGTGTGGCTGCAGGCTCTGGTCCGGTTTTGTCCAAAAGGAATTTGTCTAAGTCACAAATGTGAGGCACATACATAATTTTAAATTTTCTAGATGCCATGTTTAAAGTAAAATAAAACAAATGAAAGTAATTTTAACAATGTCTTATTTAGCCCTATATATTCAAAACATTAGCCATTTCTACATGTAATCAAATAAAAATTTCAAAACACATTTTATTTTATACTTGTAGTACATTTCAAGTCTCAGTAGCCATGTGTGGCTCGTGTCTTCTTCGTAGAACAGTACTGCTGAAAGCACAGAGAATTGCCAGTGCACAATTATGTATTGTTTCTTGTTTCTTTCCTTGATTTTTTCTTTTCTTCAATCCTTTCAAATTCTTGTTCATAGATTGTCACTGTGATTTTCACTCACTAAACATGAATAGAGTGAGAGCTGGAGCAGTAGCTCAGTGGGAGGGCTGGTCTGGCAAGTGTGAGGACCCAGGGTTAGATCAAGCCTTAGCACCACAACTATGTGTCAGAAAAACAAAATCCAGATTAAAAAATAAATAAAATCAACTCTCTTTCTCTAAAAAAAAACATGAGTAAAAAGACAGTTGGGACTCACTTTTGGTTTCTCACGGAACCTCTAGGAAACTTAGCTCATATAAATTGTGCCTTCAGGTTATTTTTTTTTTTTAAGTCATCTAATTTTGTGCCAACAGACTTGGGTCATCATTCCAGCCCTTTCTGTTTCTTTGACTTTGGGTATGTTACTTCATTTCTCTAAACGTCACCTCCTTCCCTTTCATCTTCGAATCCTTTAGAACCTATCTGAGCAGCATGTAGCATGGTGGTTATCTTCTAGTCAGATTCTTAATAAATATTTATTTTATCTACATAATGTTTATAGCAGGGGACCTGGAATCTTCTATTTTCATCAGTTTAGGATTTCAGAAACCAGTGGATCCTTTGAGGTTGTCTACTGACAGCCCCTAGACTGGAGTGTTCTGATTGGCCAGTCAGTATTTGGTTGGGGGACTGTGATGACAGTGGTCTAAGTTACAGGGCTTTGTGAGATTGAGTAATTGCAGACAAGATCGAGGTGTGAAGTATTATAACATTGAAGTTATGCTTCCCTGGATTTAGGTATTTAATGCTAATTGACATTAATGCAGGTAGTACGTACATGAAGGGGAGAACAGACCTATTAGTGTATAAAAAATGTTTGTAAATAACCATCTGGCATGCTTTACTTCCCTGGGGCAGGTGTGCTTTTTTAAAATTGAATACTTCTTTATCTGTATGTTCTTCAATCTGCATTTGAGTTTTCTGCTTGCTCGTGTTAGGTTGAAGAACTGCCTAGATTGTACATTTCATATTAGGAGTTTATCTTGGTAAATTTATCAGATTCAGAAATTTGATCATCTGTCTGAAATAAAGCATTCTAAGCCAGAATTAATCATGGGGAAATTCCCTCCTACTTCTTGTTTGATCTTTAAAAAAATTAGTTCTTTGAGATACATTCAGAAGCAAGATGTTTCTAGTATTACAATAAAACTACTAATGGGTGCATTATAAGGAAACAAAAATCTCATCTTTTTGTGTCAGTGATGAGAGAAAAACATAAAAGTGACCTCCAATTACCTGTAATTGTATGAGGTTTTCTTTCATTTTGCTATCTATCTTCCTGCTTAATCCCATCTAGCACAATTATTCCTTTTGTATCAGTTTTCTGTAAATGGAGTTCTGAATGGTTTGAATTGTGAGTTAACGATCATTATAACCCTTATATCCCTTGCAGCCCTCCCCTCCACCTTACTTTTCTTCCCCACATTTTCTTTCTCTTTAAATAAAGGGACACGAAGTCCATTTCCTAGAGACATTATTTTATGATCTTTTTAAATAACAATAACAAAAAGATAGGCTGTCTTTATGAGTATCTATGAACAGCAGGTATATTCTGATATGTGTTTCTCTGTATATTAATACACAGAGAAGACTAATAGTGCTCTGTGTTGCTTCAAAGTACCAAATGTACCCAAGAATAAATTGAGGTTATATTCTAAAAGATATTTTTGGTAGGCCTAACGAATATACAGAAATAAGGTATTGGTAAGTAAAAGTGGTTTAATACAATTAAAAGAAATGCCCTTTGAATTTTGGACTTTAAAAGGATTTAGATGTATTTTCACATTATCTAAGAATTGATTAATAAAATGTGCAGTAAGATCAGCAGCTATCAAACTTCCAGGCTTTTTGATGGATGAGCCACCTGTAATTTTGTTGTTGAGTTTCCTTTTATATGATTTCCAAATCTCTTATAGTAGGATAGTAGCTTTCAAGGAAATCCAACCCCTTTGTACCCAAATGTTGACCCCCACCACCACATCTAGGACTGACTTCTGGATGATATCCTTAATATTTTTGTTCATTTGATTCCTCTGTGAGAATGATGAGTTCAGAGCCATCCATGTTGCGTTCTTAGGGATGTTATTTCTCTGTGAAAGTGAGGTTTTTCAGGGACATATCCCTCCAATTTTCATTCCACCTGTGTGATTCAAGTAAAGATATGTAAGAGGATTAAGTGGAGGCCAGGGTCTCAAGGAATCTTGCAAAAGTTCTGGTCCATATGGTCGAATTTGTCAACTACTTGTTTGACACATTAGATAAGATTACTGACCTGTAGTTTTTATTTGTTATTGTTTTATCCCATTCCAAAACCTTCAGGGATGCCTGCTGTTTATCACATTAACTAGACTTTTCACTGTGATGTTCATTGATATCTGAAGAGTCCTACCAAGATCCTTCTAATCTTAACTCCTATTTATGCAGAAGCTACTTGCCAGTCAAGCTAGCCTATCTTCTTAGAAGATGAAGCTAATTTCCTATCAAGAAATGAGAGGTTCAAATAAATGGTATACAATAAAATGCTATTCTGTATTTAAAATGGAAAATATTCTGTCATTTGTGACAATGTGGAATTGAGGAACATTACTGATGGTAAATGAAATAACCAAACATACTAAGGCAAAGACAGATGTCCCACATTTTTGCTTATATTTGGAATCTAAAATAATTGAATTAATAAAGTAGAATAGTGAAGTAGTTACTAGAAGCTTAAGTAGGGATGAAATGAGATGATAGAAAGTATAAAACCTCAGGAGGAATAAGTTTGGTTTTTCCTTTTTTTTTGAGATACATTGCACAGTACTGTGAATATAGCTAATATTTGAGTACTGTGCATTTAATTAAGAGTAAATTTCAAAAGTTCTGATTGCAAAAATGTTACAGAAGTGAGGCAATGAATATGTTAACTAGCATGATCCAGTCATATCTAATTATTAAAATATAGCAATATTTTGGACTCCATGAACCATTTTTTGTCAATTAAAAAAAGGAAGAAAAGGTATAGAGAGCTTTATTGATATACAGTTTGCATACATTTAAACTGTTTTGGCACTGTATAGCCATAATATATCACAGAAACAAATAATAATCTGGGACTTGTTTGTTACCTTCCATTCTGTTGTCTGTGCCAATTTTCCTCCTCCAATGATAAGGAAAATTGAAATTTAGCTACAAATGAAAAAGAAGTAACAAACCATATAAAATGTTTAAAATACCCTAGATTTCCTTATTGGTATTTATGCCATGCCATATTCAAATAAACATGTTTTTAATACAATACTCCATTTCTCAGCCTCATGGTTTCAATAAGTTTCTGAGGCTGGCTTTGAACTCTTAATTCTCCTGCCTCAATCTCCTGAGTTGTTGGTACTACAGGCATGTACTACATGATTTCCTTCCTTTTGAAGGCTGAGTAATACATTGTACATATATACAACATTTTTTAAAAACTCCATTTATCTTTTAGTGGACATTTTGGTTGTTTCTGCCTCTGGAAAAACAAGTTTCTCCTCAAGGCCCTTTTCTTTTTTTTTTAGAAGTATATAGAGATACAATTGAGGGGGAAACCTTATCAAACCAACAGTAATCAATGTATATATACTTTGTTATCCAGGGGTAATGCCGAAACATGGATGACCACCTTGGGTTTCACCTGTTGCAGTTTCCCCCAGAAGAACTCATGTGTTAAATGGGTATCTCGTGGAGGAATGACATCGGCTTCTGGGATGGTTCCCCCATATTCCCAATCTCCAGTCTCCTATGAGTTCTTCATACACCCTCCCCCCTCCTCATCCTCCTCCCTACACCTCCAAGTATCCTAGGGAGCCATCCCCCTATTACTCTGAGAGTCATACAATTTAAAGTATTGTTAGGTTAGCCTTCTAACCTACTGCTTCCCCATATATTCTAGCATCCACAGATGAGAAACCATTCGGCCCTTTAGTCTCTGAGATTGCGATACTTAGCATAATTCTTTCCATCTCTATCCATTTGATATGAAAAACCATAATATCGTCTTCTCTAATGGCTGAGTAGTATTCCATTGTATATATGTACCAAAGCTTTTGTATCCACTTGTCGAGTGAGGGGCATCTGGGTTGATTCCATAGTCTAGCTATAGTAAATTGAGCTGCTATAAACATTGATGAAGCCACATCACTATAATACGCTGATTCTAACTCTTTTGGGAAAATACCTAGGAGTGGGATAGCTGGGTCGTAAGGTGGTTCCATCCTTAATTTTTTGAGGATTCTCTACACTGCTTTCCATAGTGGTCAAGGCCATTTTCAACTCTGTTAGATGATTATCCAGAGTGGGGTAACTGCATCATATGATAGTTCCATTTTTAATTTTTTTTTTTGAGGAACAACCACACTATTTTCCATTATAACTGAATCATTTTATATTTTCATTTACTGTCTACAAGGGTCTAATCTTCTCCACATTCTCACCAACAATTTTTTTTTTTACAGTGGTAAAACAGGTGTGAGATGATATCCCATTGTGATTTCGCTTTGCATTTCCCTGATAATTAGCAATGTTAAGCACGTTTTCGTGTAGCTGTTGGCCGTTTATGTCTCCTCTTTGGAGACATGTCTATTCAAATCCTTTGTCCACTTTTCAGTTAGTTATTATTTTTGTTATTGAGTTGTAGGAGTTGTATATGCTTTCAGTATTAACCTCTTAT
Source organism: Aplodontia rufa (assembly GCA_004027875.1). Taxonomy (NCBI): domain Eukaryota; kingdom Metazoa; phylum Chordata; class Mammalia; order Rodentia; family Aplodontiidae; genus Aplodontia; species Aplodontia rufa. Next base: position 17,428 of record PVKS010014541.1, on the reverse strand, counting down.
TAGATATATGGTTTGGAAATATTTTCTCCCATTCTTTAGGCTGCCTTTTCACTCTCTTGGTTGTTTTCTTTGCTGAGCAGAAACCTTGTAGTTTGATGTAGTCATTCATGTCTGTGCCTGAGTCTTTCATGTCATCCAGGAAGTTGTTGTCAAGACCAGTGTTATGAAACCTTCCCCTACATTTATTTTTCTAGGAGTTTTTTAGTTTCGTGTCTTAAGTATAAGTATTCGATCTATTTTGAGGTGATCTTCGTATGTGGTATAAGATGAAGGGTCCAGCTTCTTGCTTTTGCATGTGGATATTCAGTTTTCCAAATACCATTTGTTAAAAAGACTCTTCTTTCCCCCTTGTGTGGTATTGGCTTCATGGCTGAAAATAATTTTGACCACATATATATACGTTTATTTCTGCTGTCTGTTTTTTTCCAATGGTCTATATGACTGTCTTTATGGTAGCACCATAGTGTTTTGATTATCATAACTTTGTATCATATTTTGAAACCAGGAAGTGTAAGTGCTCCAACTTTATTCTTTGTCAGGATTGTTTTATCTCTTCGGGGCACTTTATGATTTCATATGAATTTTGTGATTTTTTTTTTCGGTACTAGTGATTGAACTCAGGGCCTCACACATGTTATACAATTGCTCTGCCACTGAACTACATCACTAGACCTTTTTAATTGTTTGATTTTTTTTTTTTTTTTTATTTTGAGACAGCATCTCACTAAGTTGCCCAGGCTGGCCTTGAATTTGTGATCCTACTGCCTCAGCCTCCTGAATACCTGGAATTCTAGGTGTGTGCTACTCTCTACAACTGATGCTTTTTTTCTGCAAAACATGCTGTTGGGATTTTGATAAGTGTTGCATTAAATCTTTGGATTACTTTGGGTAATATGGACATTTAAATGACATTAAGTCTTCCATTCCATGAACACAGGATGTCTTTCCATTTATTTGTTTTCTTTGTCTGTGGAGTTTTGAAGTAACCTTTGCCTCTGTCCTTGGACCAAGTCACCCTTGAGGCCAAATCCAGTTAATATTTTTGGTCTTAATATTGCATGGCCTTTATATCATGGTTGGCACTGTTGCCCATCCCCACTGTTTTGAAAATCTGTTCCAGCTTCCTTAAAATATAGTCATTCCTATAGCCATTTCTTCTTTGTTCTCCTTATAGGTTATGCTTCCTTCTCCTACTTTTAAATGTGTTCTGCCTGATCTGCTGTACTTCACTTGTTATGTCTTCACTGTCTGTATGATTTTTATGTGATTCATCTATGTCCTTATGGGACATTTTTATTTTTTTATGTACAAGCTCTATTTTACAAAGTATGAGAAGGGTGATAAAATTAAGTAGAAAGTCATTTACCTCCTTCCATATTCAATGAATATATGTGCTTCACCTAGAATATTCTATCTCATCATGCAAAAAGAAAAACACCTGTTTGTGATTCATTTAACTGATTTCATACATTGCTGTTATGGCTCATGACTTATAGTTTGGGAACCACGGAGGACTGAGCAGAAAATGGGTCAGAGGAGTAAACCTGGTGGTTGGTCCTTCAGCATTTATGGCCATTAAGTATTGTTTGTCCCTCTAGTGAATGGTCCAGCCAAATATGCTATTTAAAATTCTTTGTCTACTTTAAAAATAAAAAAATTTGAATTCTTATTTTCTATTTTTTGGGTTTTTTTTTTTTTCTACTTCTGATTTGTAGTAGGCCTGCTGGTTCCCTAATTTGCTGGCTTCAGTGGATTTAGCAAATGGGTTAACAAATTTGTTTGAGATATATATATATATATATTAATAGTGGGTGCTGAGCAGGGGCCTGAAGTTTATGTCAGTGTTTTATGTGAATTGGATTTTAGATTTTTTTTTTTCAGGGCTGAGGACCGAACTCTGGGCCTTTGGTGTGCTAGGCAAGCACTCTGCCACTGAGCTAAATCCCCAACCCCTTGGGTTTTAGATTTTAGTTCTGAATCTGTTTTGGGGAAAACAGGCATGTTTCCTCCTTATCCTATTATTGTTTGGATGGATGACATTACCAGAGAATTGTGTCTGAATAGCTGATATTTTACTGAATGTATGCACGTTCACATCTACCCATATATTCTTGTAGTTTGTTACACAGGTCTTCACTCTTAGAAAACAGACTGAAAACAATTTCCACAATTACATGTTTTGTTATATACTACTATTGCTGTAACAATATTTTTTCTGGTTTTGAATAAATATCACTTGCTGTAAAAGTACTTTGCAGAAAATTATGTGCTATGTTACCTAGCATAGCATTAATGTAAAATTTGACATTTGGTTTAGGTGACACAGATGAAATGAATTATAACACCCTAGAATCATATGCATATATGCTGTGCTCACCAAGCCTCCCACTCTTGAAGATTTCTTCATTTTGAGAACAGCTTCTACTGGTTGACAATAAACTTATAACCTTTTCTCCTGAGGCCACTTTGCTCAAAAAGTTTCCCTTGAAGTTAAGGGAGTCATGTAGATAATCTGGTTCAGAGTACCTGAATTGTATTTAAGCCTCAGACAAGCTAAAGGCTTGTTTGAGGATGAGGTGGTTTTTGTTTGTTTGTAATTTGGGCATAGAGTTAAGTGATTTCGGGAGCACCTTTGATATTAATACTATTTATTTAGTTTAAAACATCACATATAGACAAAAATTGTGTTGGCATGTTTTTAATTTAGAAAGAAGATAAAATTATAGAGAAGGTCAAAATTGGGTTGTGCAAATGCAAAATTGGACCACAGAAGAATTTAAAATTTTCTTTTTTTTTCTCTGTATATACCTCCAGTATAATGCAGACTCTATATATGCATATGGGAATAATTAAACAAAGAAATGCAGTCTACTTTTTTAGCCGGAAAGATGCCTGGAACATGTGGATAAGCTTGGATATTTGTCTAATGTTAATTGGAATATTGGTTTTCAGCTAAAGAAGCCAAATGTTCAGAAAAGTAATTGGATTTAGCTTCCTATTTAGCAAACTACTTCAAATCCTGAAGTATCCCACATCCGAAACTAATTTTTCTTGATTGTATCAAGTTTAGTCATGAGCAGAACAAGGGTTGACAGAGTTTTTTATTTTTTAAAAATATTTCTTGACAAGGTTTCAACACTGCTTGCTTGTCTACAAACTATTGTCAGGCACACTAAACAGATGCAATCTTCGAGTTTTGCAGAACTGGTGTAAAAACTTTGTAAAACTGTATTCTTGAGATTAACCACATTTCTTCTTTTTTCCTATTTACTTAAATTTAAACTTAGATTTTGATCAAATTAAAGTTAAAAATCCACTCAGAGATGATGTGTTACTGGTTTTCAAAAATCCTATGTGTGTACTTAATTTAAATGCTTTAGATTTAGCTAAGAGAATGTATTTTGTGGTGGCTTTGGTGATTTTTGAGTCTTGGAAGTGTAATTCAATCTATAAATGTTCAATATGATGTGTTAAAATGTTTGGAGTTCATAAGGAAAAGAAGTCTCTTAGAAAAAATTAACAATTTTTTGATCTTTCAAATTCAGGGATTAAGAAAGTCAGTTTAAGGGATTGATCTATCAAATATTTATTGAGTACCTATGAGGGATAGGTTTCTTTGTGATTGGAAGAGGTATAGAAAGGTGTTTATAATATAGTTTATATAGACTCAAGAAACATAATCTTTTTATGAAGATAATAATTATAGGGCTGGAGTTTTGGCTCAGCAGTAAGAGTGCTTGTCTGGCATACGTGAGGACCTGAATTTGAGCCCTAGCACCATGTATACAACTGAATTTCAGAGAAAACAGAATCAGATGAAAAATAAATTAAAAAATGGATAAAAAATAGTTATAAAGATGGACAAATGTTACCTCTTAGTCTAGTCTTTGGCATTGAGGATAAACAAAATGTCTGAAAAACAAAATTTGTGTCTCTTAAGTGAAATATGAGGAGATGCATCATGCATAATTTTAAAAATTAAAATGTTATCAGATGAAATCATTTTAATTTATTATTAGTGACTAATAGGAACAATTCAGCTCAATAATTCTAATGTATTCTAATGTATTTTTTTGTACTGGGACCCATTTTGTTAGAAAAAATTCACAGCCATGCTTCCATATCATTTCTTTTCCAGGACTTCAAATTATTTATTATGAAAGTACTGGTTATTTTAGTTGAATGGATTTTCAGTCTGTCTCCAGGGTGGAATTAACTTCCAGACCTAACATAGGTGATAACTGCGTCTCAGTGCCTAGCACAGAGCTTGGTGTGGTGTGCTGCTGTTGCTCAGTACATATTTGTAGAACCCTCTGGTCCTGTCCCAGGAGCAGTTGGCCTTTCTTGTGGAAGCTTCTGGAGTCATGTCTTCTGTTTCTGCTAGGAATTTCCTCAAGGTCCAGGGTATTATTTTGCTATTGAGATATGGTTGGCTGGCACTGTGTTTTAACTGTTCTTATGGTTTGGATGAAAGGTCCTCCAAAAGAACTTGTGAGATAATCCAGGAAGGCTGAGGTGAAATGATTGGGTTATGAGAGCCTTAATGAAATCAGTGAGTTAATCCCCTGATAAGGATTAATTGGTAACTGTAGGCTGGTAGGGTGTGGATGGAGGAGATGGGTCCTTGGGGGCATGCCTTTGGGGTTTATATTTTGTATCTAGCCTGGAATTTCTCTCTCTTCTTCCTGGAGCCCTGCATTTAGCCACTTTTCTCTGCCACACACTTCCGCCATGATGTTCAGCTTCGCCTCGAGTCCCAAGGAAAGGAGCTGGCCATCTGTGGACTGTGACCTCTGAAACCATGAGCCCCAAATAAGCTTTTCTTACTAAAATTGTACTTGTCAGGTATTTTAGTCACAGAAGCAAAAAGCTGACTAAAAAACTATCAAGTTGTTTTGGGACTCTAAGTTTTGTTACTGGAATTTTTATGATCCTTTTACTTAGAAAACAGTTATTATTTTAATCTTGGAACAAGAATAGGCCCTGTCATTCTTTTGGTGTTAATTTGTAAGCATTTGAAAAGTTTGTGCTCTACATCACTTGAGGTAAATTATTTGCCACATCTCAATTAGTTTACTGTTGTTCTTTTTTTTTTTTTTTAAGCATGTCTCATGAGTCTGAATCATAGGACAGAAAACAATGTTATAAAGTACTTTATTTTTCTGAAATAAAAATTATTTTTCATAAAAAATTGAAAGTTATTGACTACAATGTTTGATATAGCTAAGTAGGTAAAGTTATGTAATGTTGGATACCCAGAACCCAGAAAAAAATCAGCTTACTTTTTGCTATGAGTTAATTTTTCTGGACTCCTCATAGTGAATAGGTGATGGGTTAAATGCCTGTTCCTTTAGCCTTCAGTGGTTCAGATAAAATATGGTTTCAGCAGTAAAGATGTGGAGAACCAGGTATTCCTAAAACTTTTGGTGCCCGTAAAACTTACTTCCAGCCATTTTTAAATTTTAGCTTCTCCTAGGTGGATGACCCATGGGGACTATGAAGGGTGATTTAGTTAACCATTCTCTTATTAAGACTTGATTTTAGGGCTGTGGCTGTGGCTTGGTGGTTACTGTGCTTGCCCGGCATGGGCAAGTTCACGGGTTCAGGCCCCAGCACCCACGTACACAACTAAGTGCTGGAGCAATGAAAGCCATGTGAAAAAACTCAATAAAAAATGTTTCTCTCTGTCTCCCTCTCTTTCTTTCTCTCTTAAAAAAAAAAAAAGACTTGAGTTTACTTTTTTGTTTTAATCAGCCTTTATTTTTTTAAAAAAGAGAGAGAGGGATAGTAAGAAAGAGAGGGAGAGAAAGAGAGAGAAACAATTTTTATTTATTCATGTGGCTTTTGTTGCTCTGAGACTTTGTTGTGTATACATGGTGCTGGGGTTTGAACTCTCATACTTGCACATGTCAGGCAAGGGTTATAACTGCCGACCCACCGCTCTAGCCCTGATCAGCCTTTATTTTTTAAGATAAAAAGTCTTTTCTTTCTTTTTTTTTTTAAAGAGAGAGGGACAGTGAGAGAGACAGAGAAAGAGAGAAACAACTTTATTTAGTTTTTCACATGGCCTTCGTTGCTGCATCATTTAGTTGTATACTTGGTGCTAGGGTTTGAACCCGAGTCCTTGTGCTTGCCAGGCAAGTGCCGAAACTGCTGAGCCACCGCTCCAGCCCAAAAGTCTTTTCTTAAGATAGACTTCTGTAATAATAGTTATGAAACCATTGTAAGGCTTTAATCTAAATTATCAAATTGTGAATTTTATGGCAGTATTGCTACCAACATCATAGAAAATGCAAGGATGATTCTTTATTCCTTGACAGTATCTTCTTTACATAATATTCTAACATCATTATTTTCAGAGTCCTGTGTAGGAAATTGCCAAAAAAATGTTTTTTTGGTTCTGTCTTGGAGGACCACCCAGTACAATTAGAGCAAATAGTGTATGGCAGCAAACATGCAGTATTGGCATTAGTAGCTTAAGACAGAGGCTGGACACTGCCCTTTGCTTATGATGAATTAAAGATCAAACCCAACAAAATCCCAGCTTCCCAGAGTGAACTGAGAAGGAGGCAGCACATATGTGCCTCTGCAGTCATGTCTTATTTTGTGATTTAGGTCACTTAGTAGATTTTTTCTTGACTGTGCCAGCCCTACAACTATCTCCATATATATATACACATACACATACACACATACATACATACATACATACATACATGAATGATTATAAATTTTCCAGAACTAAATGGTGGTATAAGTATCATTTGACTTCTCAGGGAGTTAACACATATGCTACCTTGTGGATTGTCTCCCTAGATCACACCCTAGCCTCCCTACCTTACCCTCCCCCCACCTCTCCCGTCTTCCCTCCACCACCTACATGTCTATGGTTCCCCTAGATTATGTGTTGGTATGCTTTTGGTATGTCTATTACCTGAGTTTAACTACCTTCCCCACAAGACTGGGTTTAGCTCCAGCCTCCACAAATGAGGGAAAACATTCGGCCCTTGACTCTCTGGGTTTGGCTAACTTTGCTCAGCATGATTTCTTCCATTGCCATCAATTTACCTTTAAAGGCTGCAATATCATTGTTTCTAATAGCTGAGTAGAACTCCGTTGTGTATATGTATGTATGTACATATGGATATACATATGCATACATAAATATATGTATACATATGTATATATGTGTGTGGATATATATATATATATACATATATATATATATATAGTCACAGCTTTTGGATCCATTCATCCAGTGAGCAGCATCTGGATTGATTCCATAATTTAGCTATTGTAAATTGAACTGCTATGAACATTGATTTTGCTGTGTCACTGTAATGTGCTGATTCTAAGTCCTTTCAGAAAATACCCAGAAGAGGGATAGCTGGGTATGGTGGATCCAACCCTAATTTTTTGAGGAGTCTCCCCACTGTTTTCCAGAGCAGCTGGACCAGTCTGTGATTCCACCAACAGTGTGCTAGTGTTTCTGTCTCCCTACAACCCGTCCAGCATTTGTTATTGTTTGTATTCTGCATCTTTGCCAGTCTGACTGGAGTGAGGTGAAATCTTAATGATTTGGATTTCTCTGATTTGCCAGTGATTTAGAACACTTTCTTATGTATTCATTGACTTGTTCAATTTCCTTGGTTGAGAAGTTTCTGTTTAGCTCTCTGACCCATTTATTGATTGGATTGTTTGTGTTTTTGTTAGAGTTTTTAGAGTTTATTGTAAATTTTGGATATTAGTCCCCTGACAGAGGAATCACAGACCATGATTCTCTCCCATTCTGTAGGTTGTCTCTTAAATGTTTTGACTATTTCCTTGGCTGTACAGAAACTTTTTAGTTTAATGGCATCCCACTTACTGATTTTTTGACTGTAATTCCTTCGCTTTTGGATTCTTTTTGAGGAAGTCATTGCCAACTCCCATATACTGGAGTGTTGGTCCTAATTTTTCTTCTAGCAGTTGTATGGTAGCTGATTTAATTCCTAATTCCTTGATCCATTTAGATTTGATTTTTGTGCAAGGTGAGAGATAAGGATTTATTTTCAGCTTCCTGCAAGTGGCTGTCCAGTTTGTCCAGCACCATTTGTTGAATAGGCTGTCTCTCCTCCTTGTTATATTTTGACCCCCTTTGTCAAAGATCAGATGTTTAAAGATTTGTGGGTTTATTTCAGAGTCTTCTATTCTGTTCCGTTGGGCTTCATTCCTATTTTGATATCAGTACCATGCTGTTTTTCATACTACAGCTCTATGGTATAATTTTAGATCTGGTATTGGAAAACCACCTGTTTCGTCTTTCTTGCTTAGAATTGTTTTGGCTATTCAGAGTTGGTTGTTGTTCCAAATGAATTTGAGAATTGCTTTTTCTGTATTTGTCATTCTTGATACCAAAAATGACATTGGATTGTTGATGGGAATTGCATTGAATCTGTACAATGCTTTTGGTAGAATGGCCATTTTAATTATATTAATTCTGCCTAACCAAACATGTGGAACATCTTTCTACCTTCTCAAGTCTTCTTCAATTTCTGCTTTCAGTGTTCGATAGTTTTCATTATAGAGGTCTTTTACTTATTTCGTTAGATTAATTCCCATGTATTTTATTCTTTTAGAGGATATTGTGAATGGGACTGATTTCTTGATTTCTTCTTCTGCCCTATTATTGCTAGTGTTTAGGAAAGCTATTGATTTATGGGTGTTGATCTGGTAGCCTGCTACTTTGGCAAGTCTGTTTATAAGCTTGAGCAGCTTTCTGGTAGAGTTTTTTGGACCTTGAAGATACAGGATCATGTCATCAGCAAAAGGGGATAGTTTGACTTCCTCTCTTCCTATTCTTATCCCTTTGATTTCCTTCTGTTGCCTGATTGCTCCAGCCAGGGTCTCAAGAACTATATTGAATAAAAGTGGTGAGAAAGGCAGCCTTGTCTTGTTCCCAAGTTTAGTGGAAAGGCTTTCAATTTTTCTCGATTTAATATTATACTAGCTGAGAGTTTGGCATATATGGGCTTCACAAAGTTAAGGTAACATCCTTTGATCCCTATTTTCTCTAGAATTTTGAGCATAAATGGGTGCTGGATTTTATTGAAGGCCTTTTCTGCATCTATTGAGATGATCATATGGTTTTTGTCCTTAGTTCTGTTTAAATGATGAATCACAGTTACTGATTTGCATATGTAATATGGAATGAAACCCACTTGATCATGATGAATTATCTTCTTGATGTGGGGTTTATTTTTTTTTTTTTTGAGAGAATCAGTTTTTATTTAGTTTTTCATATGGCTTTTGTTGCTTAGACACTTAGTTGTGTATGTGGGTGCTGGGGTTTGAACCTGTGAACTCGCAAATGCTGGGCAAGTGCCATAACTGCCGAACTACCGCTACAGTCCCTTCTTGATGTGTTTTTGAGTGTAATTTGTGAATATTAAGGATTTTTGCTTCAATGTTCAGGAGGGATATTTGTCTGTAGTTTCCTTTTTTTGATGTCTTTGTTGGGTTTTGGTATCTGAGTTATGGTTGCTTCATAAAAAGTGTTTGGGAGAGTTCTCTCCTTTTCATTTTCTTGGAATAGCTTGATAAGGAGAGGTGTTAGCTTTTTTTCAAAGATGTGGTAAAACTCCATCGGGAATCCATCAGGTCCTGGGCTTTTCTTCTTTGGAAGACTTTTAATTGCTGTATGGATTTTGGTGCCTGTTATTGGGCTGTTTAGGATTTCGATTTCATCCTGTGTCAATTTTGGAAATTTGTCTATGTCTTCCAGATTATCTGGTTTAGAAGAGTATAGTTTTTAAAAATATGTTCTGATAATCTGTTTGATTACAGTGGGGTCAGTGGTGATCACCCCGTTTTCATTGGTGATTTTGTTGATTTGCTTTGATTTTCTCCTTTTTGTTAAATTAGCTAGAGGGTCTGTCAATTTTATTTTTTTGAAGAACCAGGTCTTTGTTTCATCGATTCTTTTTATTGCTTTTTTTTTGTTCTCAATTTCATTGATTTCAGCTTTGATGTTGATTATTTCCTATCTTCCCCTGGCTTTGGGATTAGATTGTTCTTCCTTTTGTAGAGATTTAAGGTGGAGCATAAAGTTATTTTTTGGAGATCTCTTCTGATTTTTATGTAGGCACTCAGTGCTGTAAATTTTCCCCTTAAGAATGCTTTCATGCTGTCCCAGATGTTTTGATGTGTTGTGTCTTCATTCTCATTCTCTTCCAAGAATTCCTAAGTGTTTGTTCTTATATCTTCTTGGATCCATTCTTCATTTAATAGGGTGTTATTCAATCTCCATGCATATGTGTGTTTTATGCTATGGTTTTGCTAGTAATTATTAGAGTGATGGCATACTGGTCTGATACGATACATGAAATAATATCTACTTTTTTATATTTGCTGAGATTTCCTTTTTGAACTAGAACATGATCTATTTTGGAGAAGGATCCATGTGCTGCTGAGAAGAAGGTGTGCTCTGCCAGTTTGGGGTGGAGTGTTCTGTAAATGTCTGTTAAGTCTGTTTGATTTATGGTGGTGTTTAGACTGAAGATCTCTTTATTGTTCTTTTGCTCTGATGATCTGTCTGTTGGTGATAGAGGAATTTGAAAGTCTCCCAGTAGTATTGTAATGAGGTCCACAAGTGATTTTATGTCTTGGAGCAATTTTTCCACATAGTTGGGTGTATTGGTGTTTGGAGAGTACATATTTACTTTGGTTACATCTTCCTGTTGTGTTGTTACCTTTACTAGGAGGTAGTGGCCTTCTTTATCTCTTCTGATTAATTTATGTTTGAAATCCACTTTGTGGGATCTAAGAATTGCAACTCCAGCTTGCTTTCTTGGGCCATATGCCTGGTAGATTTTTTTTCCCATCCTTTCACCCTCAATATGTGGATGTTGTTGGCTGTAAGGTGTGTTTCCTGTAACTATTATATTGTTGGGTTTTGTTTTTAAATCCAGCCTGGTAGTCTGTGTTTATTGATTGGTGCATTGTGACCATTCACATTCAGTGTTGGAGTAGTTGCCTGGTTTCAATTCAGTTGCCTGGTTATTGTGTTTTAGTAGTAAGTTCTGTGCTGTCTTGGTTGTCTGATAGTATGTACGTTAATTGAATTTCCTGTGTCTGTGGGTGTTGAGGAAAGTTTGCTTGTTCTTCTATCTGGAGTTTGTTTGAGGATTTTTTTGTAATGGTGGTTTTTCTGTTTATGAATGCTGCAAGTTTGATCTTATCGTGAAAGGTTCTTATTTCCCCCTCAAATTTGAAGCTGAGCTTTGGTGGGTATAGTATTCTTGGCTGCATGTTACGTTCCTTCAGAAGTTGAAAGATTTCCTTCCATGATCTTCTTGCTCCCTGAGTCTGAGCTGAAAAATCAGATGTTATTCTTATTGGTTTGCCTCTGAATATGATTTGGCGTTTCTCTCTTGCAGCTTTTAATATTCTTTCCTTGATTGTCTTGTTTTACATTTTGAATATGATGTGTCTTGGTGAGCTTCTCATTTGATTAGGCCTATTTGGTGTCCTGTATTCTTCCTGGATGAGCATATCTGACTCTATTTTTATATGGGCAAAATTTTCTTTAACTATTTCATTGAGAATGTTCCTTATCCCATTCATTTGCATTTCAGTTTCTTCCTATATCCCAGATTGTCTTTTCTAATTTCATCCCAGACATTTTAAAAATTCTGTTCGTGTTAAGAGGTTTTTTTCTTTTTTGTCACCCGTGTGCTCAAAGTTAATCAGCCTGTCCTCATTGTCAGAAGTTCTTTCTTTAAGAACTGAGCTTCTGTTTTCTATAGAAGTTATTAGTCTGTTATTAAATTCTTCCATGGTTCCTATCATGTGACTGACTGCAGATTTTAGCCCTGATACTTCCTTTTTGAGTATGTCTATTTCTTTGATAATAGAGTTTTTTATCTCTTGAATTTTCTCACTTAGTCCCTTCATTTTATCTTCTTTTAATTTATTGTTCCTTTCAGGATTCAGATCATTGATGATTTCTTTAAAGTTTTCATCTCTGTCCTATTCGTAGTATCCATTTTAGGGGAGTTGTGAGTTGGAGATGAATCTCTCCTAGTTTGATTCTTCATTTTTGAAGAAATTCTTCTGGATCTCTGAATTGAGATTCCCTGTGGGGAAGGTAGGCAGTTCTCCAGGTCATTTTTCCTTGCAAGTCAAAGGGACAGATCAGCCACTACCTCTTTGATGATCACCTTCCTCTTGGTGCTTCTGTCTGAGTCTTCATTGTGCTCCACCTTTTGGATCCAGTCTCAAGATTACAGATCTTGTCCTGAGTGCCTGTTAGACCAGGTCCAGAAGTGGCCTGGAATGGAGGTTGGTCCAGGCAGGGATGCTCCTCCGGTCTGTCCTGGGAGTGTACTGTGTCCCGGACCAGCAGTGGCCTGGGCCAGTGCTTCAGCTGAGCAGGGGCTGCTTCAGACAGGGTACCCATCCAGGGGTGTTCTGAGTGCCTGCCAGCAGGGACCAAAAGAAACCCGGACTGACAAATGGGGCATTAGGTAGGCAGGGACTGCTCCAGAAGCCTGGTAGTATACTGAGTGTGTGCTGGCTGGGACCAAAAGAGCTAAAAAGTTTTTAAGAATTAAATATTGTCATTGTATAAAATTTGGAAAATATATAGAACTGTAAAACATAAAATGATAAAACCCATACTTCCTTGTGAACACTCTTCTCTTTCTGTGCATACATGTGTATATTATTCTAAAAATTTGGAGCCCCACATATATCACTTTTTAATTTCATTTTATTTTGGAAATATTTCATGTCATTATAAATATTATAATAACATCTTATTTAATGCTACATAGTGCAATTAAGTAAAAAATTGGTTTTGTAGCATTGGATAATTTGGTTACTTTGATGACTCTTTTAGTATAAATAATACCATAGTGAACATCTTTGGGAGTGAACATCTTTGGTACATTCTTGACCATTTACCCAGGACAGATTTCCAGATGTGGAATAGCTGGGCCAAGGTCCATACATTTTAGTAAAGGTTTCTAATATGTGTTTCCTTTGAGAAAGCATATGAGTTTATTCTCCCTCTAGTAGCACAAAGAAATTATACTTCTCAGCATCTCTGGCAGACCTGGGAATTACTACTAAACAGAATCTTTGCCAGTTTTATACATGAAAATTATGCCTCATACTTTTTGTGTGAATTCGTTTTGTGGTTGGGCCTCAGTCCTGATCTTGGCCAACACTTGGGATGCAGCAGCTCATCTTTCAGTTCCAGTACTGGATGTGGAGACTTAGTACAGAGCTGAGTCCAACCACCAGTTGTTAAGCACTTTTTATCTAGCTTGCCTGGAGGCCTGTCAGTGGCATATTCTCTTACACATGCTTTGTAATTCAGGGCGTAAAGAGAATACAGTAGTTTTCAGCCTGCTTTATTTCTGGGTTTCTTCCTGCCTTTGGGTCTTATTCCCAGTGCTTTAAAGTAGAATGTTTTCCAAGACATGTTTTTACTCAGGTTGTGAGCCTGAGTACATCTTTATTGGATCTGCCTTAGACTTTGCCTCTCCTCCTCCCACCCCAGGAAGCCAATCACCAAGTCATCAGTTTTCCAAAATGGGTTTAGTGGAATCTTGGGGACTCCATTGAACATCTTGGGCCCTCAGGATAAATGGGTGGAAAATCAATCTTCATGCTGAGTACCTTGACTTTTAATTTTGTTTTTTCTTTAGATGTTTGATATCATTAATGATTTCAATTTTAGAAAGTTTGACAACCACTGTGCTACTTACAATTTTTGCAATTTGAAGAAGCTTTTGAAGCTGTCTGCCTCAACCCCTTGTTCATATCCCTGACTTAAAGTCTTACTTGCTTTGTTTTAATACTCCCAAGGAAGCAGAAGCCTTTCTCCATTATTTTTCCTTTGGGAGCAGCTTAGAAATAAGTTGGGTTCTTCTTGATCAGACATTTTAATTGGCTCACATAATGTTTTTATTAAAACTTTCATTAGTGGAAAAATTCAAAATTAGGAGACTTTAAAAAAAATCTTGAAAAATCAGAGGTCTGATCATGAGGGAATATAGGGCCTGTATTCCCTCATGAAGGGATTGAGCTATGCACTTCACAAGGATCCTGCCTTCTGCCTGATAACTTGCATTATTGGTATTGTCTCTTGACACTCATCCTGAGAATCAGTTATCTTTTGTCATCAAGCTTGTGCTTTCTCTGCTCCCTTATTATATAGCTATAAGCAAGAGGAAATTGTTTAATCCACAGTTATAAATAATTAAAAATAAATGGTAGATTGAAAAAGTATATAAATTTCAGGGTTCAGGACATTGTGCTGACCAGTACTGATCTTAAGGGTCTGTTAAAAGCTATTGCCTGGGGGCTGGAGTGATGGCTCAGTGGTTGAAATGCTTGCCTTGCTTGCGTAAGGACCTAAGTTTGAGCCCCAGCTCCACATATACGGCTGGGTGTCCAAGAAGCAAAGGCCAGATGAAAAACTAAATGAAATTGATCCTCTCTTTCTCTTACCAGAAAAAAAAGAAAAAAAAGAAAAAGAAAAGAGCTATTGCATGGAGATAATAGTTACTCCTTCATTCGTCAACAAATGGTCAAATGTTATTTGAGTGCCTGCTGTTTGCTAGACTGCTGAGCTGTGATGCACAGTGATGTCTACTCTGCCAGGTTACTGAGGTCCGAATAGTGTATAAAACAGGCATGGTTGGGTCTGCATTCTAGTGGGCTGTCTAAACTATTCTCAATCTATAGGTGATAAGCATTTCACTTGGTGAGTGATCATGCTTTGTCACACAGAGGTGGTCAAAGAGGGAACCAGTGGTCTTCCTTTCATGATCAGAAAATGTCACTAAAGCCCCATTGTTCCGTTTCCCTTTTATGTGGGTAGGTAATAGAAGGGACATTTGCTTCTCTGATGTTCTTGGTTTTTTTCTAGGAAAATCTTTAATTTATCTACACTTGCTCAGTATGAGAGACACTGGGCAGGAGTGTCAGGGAGGGATACAACATGTATTTGAGAATCAATTTTATTTATTTTTTCATCCAACCTTGTTCTTTGACACTTAGTTGTGTATGTGGTGCTGGGGTCTGAACCTGGGTCCTTACGCATGCCAAGCAAGCGCTCCAACCACTGAGCCACTGCTCCAGCCCTACAAAATGTATTTCAAATAGTTACTCTTCTCAAATAGTTTCTAGTCTCATTGGGAAGATGAGATAAGCATCCCAACAGCTACGATAGGCACAGTATTTTAATACTAGTAGATTTTGGGTATAGTCCACAAAGCTGTTTTAAACTTTTATTATGAATAATATATTAACTCCATTGTAAGTCTGTTATTTTCTACTAGCTTCTGATGTCAAATGTGTACTCATTCAGTTCCATTTTGGCACATTATGGGCTAAAAGAGTCTTTTGGGAACTGGTTTGTGAAATAAACACAATTTATAACATTGTCTCACTGGGAGAAACTCCTTCTATGGGCTTAAATGACCTGCTAATAAACATTTTGGGAACATTGTAATTGTAAGTTGGATGTTTCCTTTTTTTAGGATTTCATATTCCTAGATTCATGGCATTGCAACTAACCTTGTAGTCTAATCTGTTGGGTATAGAAGCTTCATTTAATGTGATTTAATGTTAAATAATTTTTACCTCCTATGCCAATTCTGAACAATTGGTGTAACTGTCTAAAATACTGATTTGATAAAGATTCTGAGGTTTTACCCAGCCACTAAGGCAAAGGTTGCCATAACTTAAAGGCATGGAAATTAAGAATCTTTCAGTATATCTTGTCTATAAGAAAGGAGTCCCCTCTCACCCCTGATTAATCAACTTTTGCTTTCAGCCATGGGAAGCAAAAGTCTTAGTGTCATTTCCCTTTCTAATATTCAGTCTTTTATTCAGCCACATTCTTTGGGGACTTCATCGAAGTATTAAAAAATAGCAAATAGAGCACCTAATGAAGAGAGACAGGAATAATAAATTTTCTCTGGTATGCTATGCACAGTTTTTTAGTTTGGGCACTTTCGTTTTCTAGGTTTAACCCAGGAGATTGAAACTACATGTGACAGTGTACAATCATTAGGTCTTAGGTTCTGTAAGGACAGCACCATATGTCTTGTTCTCACATCTAATTAGTTCTGCACATGGTAGGTGCCTCAGAATTTATGAGTGAATC
This sequence comes from Aplodontia rufa, assembly GCA_004027875.1. Classification (NCBI taxonomy): domain Eukaryota; kingdom Metazoa; phylum Chordata; class Mammalia; order Rodentia; family Aplodontiidae; genus Aplodontia; species Aplodontia rufa. Next base: position 1,266 of record PVKS010014541.1, on the reverse strand, counting down.
AGTCCCTGCTATCTTTGGAGGAAATTTAAGTTTAGTGCTCTTCAAAGTAACATGATGTTGGTTCCTCTGAATGCTTAAGCAGGATTTAAAAATTATTATTACAAATGTACATTAAAGGATAGATGTATGTGTTTGTTTATTGGTTGTGATTTGGTCTTTGAGATTTTGACAGTAAGGTCAGGACATAGTGTGCCTTTTCTGTGGAAAGGCTTCTGGTCAGTAGGTTGATGGATGTATTTTCACATCTGATGAAGAGAAATAAGAACTGACCATGAAAGAGCCGTGTCTCTGGGGACACTGAGTGTGTGGCACATGTCTGGCCTGATGGCTTTTTGCAGTATAATCCTGGAACTTAGGCTGGTGTTCCATTCCTGTTTTTGCCAAGTTTTGGAGCTAGGTCATGAAAGGTCTTTTCACAATGGAAACCATTTTTACTCAATTAATTGGATGAAAACAAAGGCTGGCCCAGAGCTCTGTGGTTATTGTTTTACAAGCAAGAGGCTCAGATTGAATCACAAGCTCTGTAGGTCGAAGGCTGGTGAGGACATGGGTGGTACTTCTGCCTGGTGGAGAGAGCTGGGTTTGAATGCCTCTTGTGGCCACCTTTCTGGTTGACTTAATAGGTTAGGGTGGAAGGCATAAGGGGAGAAGATAAATACTATGTTAGAGAAACCTTTCCCAGCCTGGAGAAATGTGGAGAAGTTCTGGGAACATGCTGAAAAAAACTCCTGAAAGGTTTTTTCTTTTCTTTTCTTTTTTGTTTAAATCTTTGCCCCATTTTAAAAGAACAACAAATAAATCATGTAAATCAGATAGTGAGCTCAGTCATTCATGTATGTCACAGTGTATCCATTTACTCACATTTAGAAGTCCAATAATACCTTTAATTTGCAGTAGTTAACAAGCATACTTTGCAGCATTACTTTTTATTTTCTCCCCTGCACCCAGCACTTAGCAAAATCCCATTATGCATTTAGGTAGTATTAAATGTTAAAGAGTTAATTTGTTCTGCATTCCATTAAAATTGCACTTTTTTTTTCAATGTGCATTGGTCCTTACCTTTTGTTTAAAGCCTATAATTTAAGCTCACACTGTATCAAAGTCTTAAGTAACCTTTTGCCCTCTTTGTTACATTAACTGTTCTTTGTCTTACCCATTTTTTAGAAAGAATTGTGACAATGTGTTAACTATATGCTAATTAGTGAAAATATCTGTCACTTAAAAGGCAAAATGTAGACTTGGCATTTTAATTAAAATTGTGCATTA
>PVKS010014540.1:25325-48217 GCA_004027875.1 Aplodontia rufa | reverse complement strand
TCTGAACATGCACATAACATAATTTGATCAATCTTAATTCCTAGTATCTTTCCCTCCTCTCCCCCTTTAACCTTATCTGCATGTTCTACTGACCTATTATTATTATTATTTAAATAAATGTATCAAAATTTTATGTATAATCAAGATTCAGTGAATATATTCTTACATGTACTTGGTATGATTTTGTAGATTTCATTCCCTAGTACTTCTGCTGACAGAATACATGCTTTCATTCACATAAATGTTTGCATTCTATTTAAGTAGTTTTATAGTCCCTCCAAAGTCTAAAAACAGAGCCCAGGTTAAGGAAAGTTTTATGTATGAGAAAGTTTAGTCAGAAGTCACAATCTGTTTATGGTACTTTATAGTGCTAGCATTGCTTTCTCAAATGTATTGTTTGAACAGATTATCAGTACTATGGGGGGTTAGCGGCACTACTGTACTTGCATAAACTTAGATAGTTCCAAACTTTTAAGCATTGACTCTTATATATGTGTAGCCCAGACCAGTATTCAGGACCATTCATATAACTGGAAGTTCTGTAAATTAACTTCCACTTATGATTACAAGGTTTAGTAAATATTTTATAATTAAATGCAAATTTAGAGTTTATAATTAAAACTCTAGAGTAACTGCAGGACTTTTTAGAATGTATATCAAAAAAGATCTTGTTATAGAAAAATATTTTATCACCGATTTTTTTTTTTGAATTGCAGGTAGGTTATTGTGACAGTTAACCTGAATCCCCAACTTGATTGGATTAAGAAATGCCTAAAATTAAGAGGCTTCTGGGTGTTTTAATGAGGGTGTTTCTTGGAATGATTGACATGTGGGTTAGTAAACTGAAGTGGAGACTCACCCTAAGTGAGGGCAGCACAGTCTAAAAGGTTGGAAGCTCATACTCAACAAAAAGTTAGAACAAGAAGCAGCAGCAGATGCAAGATCAAATCTTCTTGATCAGGTTCTTGATTATTGGTGTGATCACCTGAAGACATCAGCTCTTTCATTCTTCATTCTTCCAAAATAGACTCTGACCACTGACTCTCCAGGGAGTTTCTAGGCCTTTGTTCTATACTGGAGCAGGATTATTATCTCTCTTGTTCTAAGGCTTCAAGTTTTTGGATTGAGCAGCTACCGGTTCCTCTAGTTCTTCATCCTGCAGATGGGCATTGTGAGACTATCCAGGTTCTGGTTGTGTAAGACAATTCAATATATTATGTATATCTCCTGTTGGTTCTGTTCCTCTAGAGAACCTGAATACAGGAATAATACTAAAACATAGACTGTCTTTTTAAATTCTCTATAAATAATGCTGCCACCCAGCCCTGTGCCTGCATGCTTTGGAGACCTGTCCTCCCAGTCCACCCTTAATGTGCCACTAATCATACTTTCATATGTCCTTCTTTGTCATGTGACAATCCTAAATTAACAATTGCAATTCTTTTTTATTATGAAACAGTGACCAACCAAACTTAAATACTCCTAACAACTTGATTTTAACCAAATAAATTTCTCTCTCTCTTTATCCAGTGGGATATTCTCTTTATATACCTATCTTTGGCTTCTTTTTCCCTTTCTTTGGCTAGTAAATATAAACTAGTAAACATACTTTTAGACATTCATTTTAAGCACATCTACAATTCTGTATTCTTTAGGCCACTCCTTCATTTGTTCATTCATCCATTCATTCATTCATTCACCTATCCGCTATTCAAAATTATTTTTGAACAGTTATGTACTTGGCTATCTGCTTGAGTGCTGTGGATATAATATCAAAAAACAGGTGAGATATATATCTTATTAGATCTAGGCCAGTATAGAAGATATTTTTAAAAAATGCAACCATGAGCAGCGCTCCAAATCATGATTTCACCTGCTTGTTTAGTTCCCATCCACTGCTATACCATGTGGGGATATTTCATTCCTTTCTTCTCTCTGCTTTATTATTAAGCTCAAGTTTAACACTAATTATGACTGATGAGAATGAAGAATATTAAGTGCTCCTCATATTTTGACATAATATTGCAAAGGACAAATGTTACGTGATACCAATGAATGGTTTCATTTCCACTTCATTATTTTCAACAAAAGTTTTCATGTACCTTCTTCACCTCTAATTAAATCTGTTTTTCTTCAACTATTTTAAGGTTGAAAGTTTGGAGTTTTCATTCAAAATCACTGTTTTTTTCCTTTTTTATTAAGAAATTTATTTGTTGAACAATTAAACAAGCTTCTAACAAAATAATATAATATATATAAAATCTGAAAATTAGATTTACCCCCAAGTGCCTCCGCAATTACCCACCTTTATCCCTCCCCTCCCCATCCCCATACATCTCTACAAATGCCTTAGGTTGCATGTCATTGCACCTTATCCAGATTTAAAACATGAGAATTGATCTCCTTTCTCAATGGCCGGGGTCTAGCTCCAGCCTCCACAGATGGGTGAAGACATTTGACCCTTGGTTCTCTGGGTTATGCTTATTCCACTCAGCATAATTTCTTCCATAGCCATCCATTTACATTCAAAAACTGCAATATAATTGTTTCTGATTGCTGAGTAAAACTCCATGGTATATACGTACCACAGTTTTTGGATCCATTCATCCAGTGAGGGACATCTGGGTTGTTTCCATAATTTAGCTATTGTAAATTGAGCTACTATGAAAATTGATTTTGCTGTGTCACTGTAGTGTGCTGATTCTAAATCCCCTGGAAAGAGACCCAGGAGTGGAATAGCTGGATCATACGGTGGTCTCATCCCTAATTTTTTGAAATTGTTAAGCATCTGATTTTTGATAAAGGGGGACAAAATGTTACAGTCTATTCAACAAATGGTGCTGAACAAACTGGATAGCCACTTGCACAAAGATGAAATTAGATCCTTATCTTTCACCTTGAATGAAAATCGAATCAAAATGGACCAAGAAGCTTGAAATTAAACCAGCTCCCTTACAACTGATGGTAGACAAATTAGGTCCAACCCTTAAGCATTTGGGAGTAGGCAAAGACATTCTCAACATATCTCCTAAAGTGAAGGAAGTAAAGTAAAAAATCAGTGATGGGGATTTCATAAAACTAAAAAGATTTTGCACTGCCAAGGAAATAATCAAATTAGTTACGAGGTTTCCTACAGAATTAGAGAGAATTATGGGCTGTGATTCTTCTGACAGGGGTCTCATATCCAGAATCTACAAAATCCTCTAAAATCAATTTTAAAAACATAAACAACCCAATCAATAAATGGGCCAAAGAACTAAATAGAAACTTCTCAACAGAGGATATTGATGAGGCCAATGAATACATGAGAAAGTGCTGTAAATCACTAGTAATCAGAGAAATGCAAATCAAAATCACTGTTTTAAAACTTCTTTGTAAGTTATTGGTTCTTACTGCATGTTCCTACATTTTGATACAGTTGATAAGTTGTGTTATGAATTAAATAGGGGTTGTCTACTTAGATCATAGCATATTGCTTTGGTAAAAGTATTTAAGTTTAAAACAATAAGCTTATAGACTTTGGAACATGATTTGTTTGCAAATTAAGGTAGTTCTTTACTGATCAAAGGTAAAGTTGCGATGTTATTTAAGAGTGAGGTAATAATTTATTATAGGTTCCATAAAATCTTAGAGTTGGAAGTTAAATCTTTGACAGTCTTTGGTTTTGCTCATGCCATAGCTGCTCTAGCACCAGTCCCTAGTTACTTCACTAGTGCACCTACTAAACCATTCTAGGCACAGAATAATGACTTGTCTACTTGCTAAAAGGAAGAAATACTTATTTTCTACTTCATTCATTGACTGATGCAGAAAAGAAAACTAAAAAGAAATGCATCTAAAATAGGAATCCTCAAAACCAAAGAGAATTAAAAAGCCTTTTGTAAATGTTGGTGAACAAATTAGAGCAATTGATTTTTTCAATCTGATTTTAATTAAATCAGCAAATATTAAAAATAAATGTTGTCATATTGCGTCAAGGAACATAGAAATTCTTTGCATTTTGAATTAATTAAAAATGCTATTCACACTTAGTTTTGGAGTCCTTTAGCTAAACAAATTAAGACCCATTTCATTTTGCCAGGTCAAATGTTGGCCATAAGTGTCAATGTAATTTTTCAAAAGTGGACTTAATTGAACTATTTGCACAAGGAAAATGTCAAGGTGAATAAGTACCTTGCTGCCTGTGGCTCTGTTGCCCATCCCCCCCCAAAAACAACAAAAGCAACAACGACAACAAAAACAAAACAAAACAAAACACACTAGAGAAACATCATCTATTTTCATATCTGATAACCTGCAGGAAGCTAGTTACCAAATACAGATGAGTTCGTGTAACTAATGATTTTGAGGAAGTAGCAAGCTCAGCAGAGAGTTGATAATAGAACACAGTTTTTTTTTTTTCCATTTCAAAATCTACCAGTCCAAATTCAAACCAGATTTGTGCTAATTAAAGGTTAGTTTCCTCTGGCTCTAATTTAGGGGTCAATTTGAAACCAGCTACTGCTTTCAGTACATTTTCCACTGGGGGGTCATTTTACAGTATTTACGTGAAACATCGACATCAATTAATTCATACATTGAAAACTATCATGTGCAGAGCGGCTAGTGTTGGACAGTCTTATGGTATAAATTGTGCTTGACTTCAGGAAGTTCTAGATGAGGTAACAATGACTTTTACCAATATCAGCAAACCTTGCAACCTTTGCACTTTATTTTTAGTTCTTTTCTACCCCTCTAAGCTGGGACTTTTACTAATGACCACCAGTTGTGGTGGACTTTTTTCTTCTTTACTTCTGTAATATCACTCTTCACACTGTCTCTTCCTTATCTTCATACGTCTTTGTGTTTGTGTTTGTGTCTGACTCTCCACCAGACTGGGAGATGTCCTTTTATCTCTGTATCACCAAGGTGAGTATCACATGACAGATACTAAATAAAATGTTTGACTGAATAAATACAATCCAACCTTATTTGTTTGAGTTTTCAAAAGATGGGAGAAAATGATATTACCATAAGAAGTGTTACATTGTTTTAAGTTTCCTCAGGGAGAAATCTAAACCAGTGGTTCTCAAAATATGGGTCCTGGACCAGAAAGTAGCATCTTTATCCACTGAGAACTTGTTAGAAATGCAAATCCCAAGATCCAGGCAACACTTAATAAATCAGACTAGGGAGTGCAGCCAGCAATTTGCATTTCAACAATGCCTATTCTGATACTTGCTAAAATGTTAGAACCACCTACCTAGATCTTCCTACTGCTAACATACACAAACATGTTCATAATTCAGTGCAAACCCAGGTGAACTCTGATCTGGCATCCTCAAGCATAGAAGTGCTTCACTTCTTCAACTCAATCTTTAAATCTCTGTAGAGAAAGAAGTCAGCTCCACTAACTTGGCAAAAACTCCAAATTATCCTCACCACTTCCTCATGGGGAGGAGGTGTTTGGGCTTGAATTACCAAGTAATTGCTTCAATTAGTCAATTCATTTTGCTTAGGTAGGCACAGCTGCAGGTAAAACATCCACAGTATCCTAAAATGGTCCAGCCCCTTCCACTGAGACTGAAGCCAACTAGAGACCTGCTGAGGAGGGCAAATGAACCTCTTTACCAGAGAACAGAGTCAGTGTCTGCATCTGTTCAGGTTGGTTGACAGATTTCTTTCTTCTCACCCTGTTTTATGTGATTTTTGTGCTAGAATCTGGCCAAGGAATGATAGAATTTATTTCTGATACCTTGTGAAGTACACTTTGGGAGCATCCCCTTGTTTTGAATCATAAGAGGGGAAATGGATTAACTGTGGAAACTTTTGCTGCCTGTTGCCTCTGCAGCTTTGATTTTCCTGCCAAGAGTGGTTTTGCATGGATGTGACCTGGGATTTAAGTTTGTGTACTTTATGAATATTCTTACCTACACAGCTCAGAGACACACTTTACTTGTGAAAGCTTAAGATGGGGAATTTTGAGGCAAGTAATTATAAGCTATCTTTGTTGATATTAAGAAGTTATCAGATTACTTAACAAGGGTTAGGTACCTTAAAAAGTGAAAGAATGCTTAAGGGGTTACATGGTAAGCATTTTAATTTTCTTCAAGTTGCACCTAAAATTAGTGACTTTTTTTTAATTTTATCATTTGTGAAGTTACTTTCCCTGAGATACATGAAACCTCATGTCAATAACTTTTTATTTGCCTTAAACACAAAATTCACTTGTTTAATAGAATTTTCTATCTTTCAGAGTTAGAGGGCTTAGGTGAAGGAATGTCAAAAGAGAATTTCATTTCTCAGTACATATTTCTGAGCATGTTTGGGAGTGACAGTAACAGCATTACGAGGTATTGAAGCGATGCTTCTGGAAGCTAGGCCAGAGCAGTGTGAAATTTTTCTGCAAATCTGTCAAGCACCCTCCAGGTCCTGAAAGTATCACGGTGTTTTCATTAGTCATCAAAGTCCGTGAAGTTGGTCTTGCTCTGATATTGACAAATAACATTTAGAAATCACACCACACTATATTCAGTGGTTTTTGGTCAGAGTCTTGTGCCCAATAAAGCACTCATAAATTTGTATATTTTAGCCTATTATGGTTAGAATATATGGAAGTTATAGAAAACTTGGGTAAAATGTGATTTAATTACTAAATCTGAATGTTACTTATGACAGTTCTTTTTTTTTTAAATACCTATAATCTGATGCTAATATACTCAATAAGAATCATGGTAGAAAATGACCATCACTACTTTTATTCAATTACTGGGCCATTTATTCACTTGTAGAGTGGACATATTCCATACACACTCCTGAGTGTGTTTATTATTTTCCAAAGCAGAGGCCTAGAGGTTAATGTGACATAGCTCCTTCATAAAGGAGCTTGAATCCTACTCTAGTTGCATCTACTCACATTACAATATCCTGGAAGACTTATGGATAGTAATGTTGATTAAGTGTAATACATATACTTACTTCCTTTCCAGAGGAGCTACACCTTTCAGATTTTCTTTAAGTCCCAACCTTTGTAGGGTTTTTTGTTGTTGTTTTTGTTTGTTTGTCTGTTTTTTAAAGAGAGAGAGGAAGAGAGTGAAGAAGAGAGATGAAAGAGAATTAAACTTATTTTTTTTTCATCTGGCCTTTGTTTCTCCAACGCTTAGTTGAGTATGTGGTACTGAGGCTTGAACCTGGGTCATTGCACATGCCAGGCAAGCACTCCAACTGCTGAGCAACCACTCCAGTCCCCCAACCTGTTTATAATGTAAAGAAAAGGAAACCATTTTTCTTTTAAGTGAACAAAGATTTGAAAAACATTTCCAAAGCTGATACTAGAATCTCAAATCTGTCACTCCTCCACGTGGCATAGAAGCTTCAGTCTGGTTCCTGAACAGTCCCCAAGGGATTGTTCCAAATAATAATTTCTTGTGAAACAACTGGATTCCTGTGAGAAATAGGAACAGCTGCTGGTTGAAGGTTGTTCAGCACAAATCATTCTCTTACTCAAAATGGATTAGAACTAGTCCTTCTGAGATTGGATTTAGGCAGATTATTTATTCATTTTGGTGGTATAAGCTGTGGCAGGAAGAAGATAGCTTTCCCCATTTCTATTTTAATATGCCATATATTTTGTTAGAAAAATGAGTATTTCCCTTACAATTGACTAATTTGAAAGAAACAGTAGTGTTTTTCTTCTCAATGATGCTTCTATTCTGAGTGTAAGCTTATCATAGTACTTTTTGTACTAATATGGGTTGATAAATAATAATCTTTTCTTGCTTTTTTGAAGTGACAATCCCTAACTTGCCTTGGTATTTTTGGTGGTACTCAATTATGTCCCCGTTGAAGTCACTAAGAAACTCCATTTGCTGTAATGTTGCCACAAAATCCACCACTCAAAAATCCATAGCTGTTCAATGGAGTCAGTGTAAATCTGGACCAGGACCTTTGATCTCCATCTCAAGCAGGCTAATGTGACCCTGGATTTGTCACTCAGCAGGCTGTCTTCCAGCATTGCCAGTCTCTGCTCTGCAACAGAAACACACAAGGAGCTTTCCAACAGAAAATGGTAAGGAATAAGGAGAGGTAAAATAGGAAGGACTTCTAGAGTATCAAGATAACTCTCCTTTCTTTTTGTTCTAAACTAATAATCTCATGTGAGTGTGAATGTGTGTGCATGCCATCTAGTGAGCCTAAGCTAAAATGCTTAGTTGCTTTGTTCATTTAATCAATAGTTTCTCTATATTGTACAGTGTTTGTCATGGAGGCTTCTGCCCTTGATCCTTGCTCTAAATGTGTTTACACTTAAGTTATAGAAGTAAAAGTTTTACTCCTATCAAAGACCAGAAAGAACATTAATATCTCATGGCCTGAAGAGTGAGGTATACCATGAGAGATTACTGTATATTGAAATAGAAAACTTCATTGGAGAGGTGCAAGTTGGGCTGAATCTTAAAGAATGGGAAGGGATTAAGATTACTGAGAAGAATGAATTGGTAATTTCAAATGACATATGTAAAGGGAGAGATACGGAGGGCAGAAAACCCAAGACTCATTCAAAGGACAATGAGAGTACTGGGCTACAACTTTTCTGTGGGATTATTAGTGGAAATAGTAATGTGAAGAAAAGAATATACAGTGTCTGAAATGCTTAGCAGGAGAGTTTGAACATCATCTCAAGGCAGTTGAGAGACGTGGAGGCTTTTCAGTTGAGAAATGACAAGTTGAGGACAATATTTTATTTTATTTTATTTTATTTTATTTTTAAAGAGAGGACAGTGAGAGAGAGACAGACAGAAGGAGAGAGAGAGAATCAATTTTTATTGAGTTTTTTTTTCACATGGCTTTTGTTGCTCTGACACTTAGTTGTGTATGTGGGTACTGGGGTTTGAACCCGTGTACTTGCGCTTGTCGGGCAAGCGCTGTAACCGCTGAGCCATGGCTCCAGCCCCAAGGACAATATTTTAAAGAACGAATGGAGCTGATGTGACTGCCTTGAAATTGGAGGATCCTATCCAGGCACAGTGATGCTTGCCTGCAATCTCTCTCTGTCCTTTTGTTCCAATTGGCCTGGGCTTCAACAACATGAACTTTTCAGTGTCTGCATAAACCCATCATTCTTGTTCTGGACCCACGAGATAGACTTGTGATTCAGGAAATTTTTTCTTTCTTAGATACATAGACATGGGAGTCTCTGCCATGGGCCTCTCCTCAGCCAGGAACAGAAAACCTTTCCTTCCTCAAAGAAGGCCAATCCATCACCTGCTTATCATCTGAAAAGACAATGAGCACTTGACTTGGCTCCTGAGCATATTCATGTTCATACCTACACTGCTGTAGCAAAATGTATCTTTGAAGAATCTGTTCATGGTCTGAGCACCTAAAATTTTTTTCAGTAGATAATTGACTAAAAGAACAAATGAGCTTTGTGTCTTGAATGTTTTCCAACTCAATCCAAAGCAAAGTAGAGAAGCACATTTTATTTTTATTATACATTAGCAACTCTATAATTTGACTCTGAGTCTGCCACCAGTTAGTTATTCAACAGTATTTATTAACTATCCCTTATATGCAGAATGTTATTCAAGATACTAAGGTTCAAAGTCTGAAACTAGTGTACATACTTTTTAGTGGTTTGACTCAAATGAAATATCATGAAACAGGGAGACAGAATACCAGAATTCTAGCCCTGAATGTGACGTGTGATCCTGAACAATGCATTTATTTTCACTCTCAAATTAGAACAATACAAGAACAGTTAAAACATATTGTTACTATAAGCTTGGCAATGTCTTAGGTGCTTTACATGCAATATTTATTCTCATAGCAACTCAATAAAGTTCACACTGTCATTATTCTATTTTTATACATGAGACTTAGAATTCTGTCTTTTGCCCCACTGGTAGTAGAAAAATCAAATTTGAAACCACATCTTTTAATCCAGAGTCTGCAACCTTCACCTCCATTCCCTGGGGTTATTACAAACTAGTTAGTATATATGTATAAACACATTCCAAGCTTGCAACACATATAGAGGGTGCTCTTTTTTTTTTCAATTGCAAAGGCTTTGAAATAAAGGGTTGTATCTGACTCTTGTTTATATTTTATTCATGTGGGTAATCATGCAGTATTTGTTGGACTAAATATTTGTATGCTTGTGCTACCTTCTTTCCAGTCCCAATGTCATATCTAATTAATCTCTATGCCCACTGAATTGCACAAAATGTTGCCATTTATAGGATGGAGATCTGACATTATTTATGTTTTAAATGAAATGCTCCTGCCTTTAAAATTCTGTCCTAAATTACTTTGCAAATTTGAGTACATGCATATACATATAAAAGGCTAAACATTCATACTAAGGAATTTCTACCCTGTGAAGCTGAGGATCCCTATAATAGTGTCCTGATGACTCTAATAGGACAAGAGAACAAAAATGCTTTGGGAGCATCAGGCAAAGCATGCTTCTTCACAGGGAATAAGTAAAGAAAGGCATCCCAGAGCAGTTATTTTTAGGGGGGATTTTGAAACACAGGAAGATGCCTGTGACTATCCTACCAGGATATGATCCACCAACTACATTCCTCTCATCTACTTCTCTTACCTCTCTTCATTTCCTAACACTGTAAGATTAATAATAGGTATTTATTTTAAATAACCTGTGTGGTTTTTTAAAATCTCATTTTTATCTAAATGACCATGAAATTGTAGAGTCAGAGTAGACAGGAACTGAATCAGACACCTCTTTGTACTACATTAGATTCAACTGTGCATTTTTCACGGAATGCTGAGTGCGAGCTCCACGACTCAATGAGGCCCAGCCTGACAGTGCCTGGCATCAAGCTGATGGCCAGGGACTTCAACTAGTTTCCATGTATATGTGGCCCAGAAGTGCAAGAGAATAAGTGCTCTGTGGTGTTGTTCTTTGACCAGCAGGAGATGGGTGCATGCAGACAGTCTCTTCCTTCCTTCTTCCAGGTGATCTTGTGGCTCTGATTATACAGCTTCTTGGTCAGTCTTTCAGTGGTCAGCCTGATCATGCATTATTATATTGGATCTTTTTCCTTCCCTGTGACTCTTCCCTTGCCCCGCTCTTCTGCTTCCTTGAACTATGTTTCTGATAAATTAATAACACACTCAAGTTCTGTCACAGGGTCTGTTTTTTGGGATTCAGGTTAAGCCAACATTGAGAATAGAAGTCAATATCATTATATTACTCTTGAAATGAGGCCTTTTTTGATTCCCGAATGCCAAATATGACAACAAGGATGTGATCGTGAAAAGGTGTTGGCTTGTTTGTCTACTACCCTAAACGCATGAAGATCACCTTCCTGAGGAGCATTTCATGACAATGATCTAACTTAATGCTCATAAAATTAAAAATGGACAAAAAGGCAGGACATCTATTCTCTGAGATCCAACTTTATGTAAAATATGTATTTTTGTATATGCAAGAGAAACAGAACACAAAACACTAAAATATTAACTGTGGTTATCCTTGAGTAGTAGTGTTATGGGTGGTCTTTGTCTTCTTTTTTGTGGACTTTCTGTAATTTTCTCAAGTGTCTATGACCATGCTCTACTTTAAAAAAAAAAAAAAAAAAGAGAGGACAGTGACAGAGAGAGAGAGAGAGAGAGAGAAAGAGAGAATCAATTTTTATTGAGTTTTTCACATGGCTTTCATTGCTCCAACACTTAGTTGTGTCTGTGGGTGCTGGGGTTTGAACCCGTGTGCTTGAGCATGTCAGATAAGCACCGTAACCACTGAGCCACTGCTCCAGCCGCCATGCTCTATTTTTAAAATTAGAGGAAAAAAATCTAGCTCCTAGAAATGAACCCAGAATCATTTGTCTTTTCTTTTAAGTGTCTTTCCTCCAAAAGGGCAAATGTATGTTCCTGCCTGATGGAGCACAGTGGCTTCCTGATCCTTGTCTTTTTCACAGATCAAGGGTTGGTAGGCGTTCAGCTGTGATTCAGCTCATTACTAACAGAAGCCCAGAGATGGCGCCATACTTCAGGTCTGTCTTGTGGCAGCTGCCAAGCAGTGAGGTTGAGAGCACATCAACTAGGGGAGGATGACGTGAATACAATAATGATGGCAAGAGCAATGAATGAGTGCTGAGCACAGAGGTGGACACCATGTCAGAGTCTAGATCATCTGCCTTTCTGTAAGACACCCTGATAGCCCTTGACATCATCATCAACAATTGGTGGTGAGTGATAAGGAAAGACAAGTGCGGAGACGAGACGTTTCTGATATCCTTTCACAACAGGAATGCTTTACACATGGATAAATTATGTGGCTGCAGTTGGGAGGTAGTGGGAAGATTGTGCCTGACCCCAAAGTACGTAAGAGATGCCTGAAATACCACAAAAACCTCCTCTTGCAATGGATTAAGCCTTATCTTCCAATAAGTTAGATTAGATAAAATGCCTTGATATATTTCTGGGATATTAAGTTGTACCATTATCAGTCTCTTTCCTTTTATCTTGAATATCAAATTTTTAATTCTTTGACATTCAAGTAAGAGCAGATTTAAAATATAAGGAGTTAAGAAAGGAACTTGCATTCAGATAGAGGAGAAAACAATTGCCTACTATAAAGAGAGTAAAAGGGCTATGTAGAAGCTACCAAAATAATAATTTTGTATATTCAGTCCATTTGATTGGACGTGGAGATTGCCTCCAATTCTGTATCTGTTCCTCTCTTTGCTCTCCTTGCATATGATTTTATACTTGTTTTCGTTGAAAGTTGAGCTTCATCATAAGTCTTGTTTTGACCAAGTATTCATAAGCTCAAATGACAATCCTGGTTTTTTCCATTTACTCCCCAACTTATGCCTCTACCATTGACATGACAATAACAGGCACCAACTAACCAAGTGATACAAGAGCAATGGGAGACACTAGAAATAGAGCTTCCCAGATGTGCATAGATCAGACTGGCCATGGCCAGGCTGCCCCAAAGCTGCATGATCAGTAATCAGTTGTTGTTGTTTTAAGCATCAGCTTTGGAATGATTCTTATCAGAACACAGACTGACACATGCTTTTTCTCTTTGTACATCCTAAATTCATTATATCATGACTCAAGTAATGTTGAGCTCCCATAGATAGAAACCAAGTTTCTCTCCAGCAAAATATTTGGCATGTGATATGTGATCCATATGTTTGTTGACTGAATGTTTCTTCAAAATAGTTCCCATTCTACCATTTGAACCTTAGCATCATGTTTTGAGTTGAATTGTGTTCCCCCTTTACTGCCAAAAGATATGCTGAAATTCTAGCCCCTTAGTGCCTAAACATGTAAACATATTTGGAAGTAAGAACTTTGTAAAATAAATCAGATTAAAATGAGAATGTTAGGGTCATCAGTAACCCACTATGACTTAGTTTCCTTCTGAAAAGAAGAAATTTGGTCACAGAGACAGACACACATGGAAGAAATTATGAGGTCACACAAAGAGAAGAGGGTCATGTGATGGGAGTGTGCATCTACAGCCAAGGGACTCTCAAGAAATGCTGGAAACCACCAGAATTTAGGAAGAGATAAGGAAGAAGTCATTCCTAGAGCAGTCAGAAAGTGCATGGGCCCGTGGACACCTTGACTTCAGAACTGGAGACTCCACAACTGCAAGACAACAAATCCCTGATTTTAAGCCACCAATTTGGAGTACTTTATCACAGCTCTTACAGGAAACCAATATACTCTACTACTTTTCTTATTCTCTACTTCCATCATTTCAAGTCATTCCCATGGCCACTCACTTAAACATCTTGAACCTTATACTTACAATTCACTTTCTCTGAAATCCTTTACTTTCTCTACTTTACCTATTTAACTTCCTATAACTTTCAAACCCAACACAATGCTTATCTCTGCTAAGAAACCTGATCCAAATATCACAGACTGTCCATCTCTTCCTCCTCTGTTCTCTCAAATAATTTTATTTGTCCATCTCTTGTAGTATTTGTCACAGTGTAGTATAATCAAGTATTTTGATGCCTTTTGTTCCTGTAGGACTATAAACTCTTTAACTGTAATTAAAATTGTATCTAATTTCCACCAGAGTCTCTGGCTGAAGTAGGACATTATTGACTTGACTGATTGCAGAGATTTGAAGATGAGGTTTTGCTTCAGAAATAAAGGCCTGAGGGGCTGGAGTGGTGGCTCAGTGGTTGCGGCACTTGCCCGGCATGCACAAGTACACGGGTTCAAACCCCAGCACAACTAAGTGTCTGAGCAGCAAAGGCCATGTGAAAAACTCAATAAAAATTGATTCTGTCACTCTCTCACTGTCCTTCTCTCTTTGAAAAGAAAGAAAGAAAGAAAGAAAGGCCTGAGGGGCTGGAGCAGTGACTCAATGATTATGGTGCTTCCTGGCATGCACGAGGACGTGGGTTCGAACCCCAGCACCACATATACAATGAAGGGTTGGAGCAATGAAAAACACATGAAAAACTGAATAAAGTTGATTCTCTCTCACTGTGTGTCTCTCTCTCTCCCTTAAAAAAAGAAAAGAAAAGAATAAAGAAAGGGCCAAGAAGCACTCAGAGAATACTTGGATGGTGGTGAGAGGGTGTTTCACGACACTGAGAAAAGTAGACTAAAAGGAGGATATGGCAGGAGCTACTTTATGGTCTTTATCAAGGGAGAATCCAATTTTCCTGGTAATTGGGATGCAAGACATACTTCTGGTTTTAGTCAACATGCTTATTATCTGCTTAGCATTGTTGGAAGTTCACAAACTATAAGGGACAGAATGACCAGATCTGGGAGCTACCTCTACTTTCCCATCTGGAGTCCTTGGAGGAGAGTGGAGGTCTTGTTGTGCAACCTGTAACAAGCAGGGTCTGAAGACAGGAAGATTTGTGCTGCAGTTTCCCTCATTCTACTTGTTCACTGCGACTAAAAGCAAGTTCTTTTACCTCTCTGAGACTTGGTTTTCTTATTTTAAAAATGAAAATGATACTTTCTGCTTTATAAGACTGTTAAAAGGATGAAATAGTACGAGGTATCTGAAGAAGCATAGGAGCATAGAAGGCATTCTTAAAAGCCAAGCTACCATGCGTTAGGCTTGATTAATTAATAATTCAACCAGAACGGGAATGTTGCCTCTTTGCAACACAGGCAAGTGATTAGAATATTTTGATCTTCAGATCAAACTAGTTTATACTGCAGTAATCACAGTAAAACATGTGAAAATGATTAAAGGGCGGAAAAAATAGGGCAAATCTTATAACTGAAAAATTTATGTCAAGTTCAACCCTTTATTTGGTTTTATAGATGAAAAACTTCAGAAGTCAGGGTTAAAATGAAAGTGGTCAGATTGTGACCTCAAGCATTAAAAGGGGGTCTCTTTTTGTAGTGATACAAGTACAATAACTCTTGGTTAAATTTTATCTGGCTTCACAGCTTTTTAACTGGTGGATAAAAATCACAGTATGATACCTGGATCTAGAAAAGAATATAATAATATCATAAATACCAACAATTTTTTGGTCTCATTTCATACCTGTCACCTCATATTAGGAAATGCATCTTTCTGTGTGTACTCAAACCCTGCTTTCCTCTTTAGAACTGCTTCAATTTCCATTATTAAAGCCCATTCAGAGGTAAATTCTTATTCTTAAAAATTGCAGTCTACGAAAATCATCTTCAAATTGAGCAAAATTATTTCCTTAACATCTGCTTTATTCATATACTCATTTATTTTTATTTTTTTATAACAGGATTTTTGACAGTCAAAGACAAATTTAGCAACAAGTTGGCAGGTATTCCAGGTATTGAACATGACTGTCCTTATAGCCTTGAATCAGCTTCCATTCAGAAGGGCCATCCAAAGTCACCACCTATGTGGAGATCCTTCTCAGACTCGAAGAGGGAGTCGAGACAGAGTTTGGCCTTACAGTGAATATGGATATATTTAAAACACATTTCCCCTTGGAGATTTAAATTTTACTGTGTGTTACAATGAGAATGGGAGTTTTAGTGCTTTTCCTAACCAAGTCCTTCTATTAAATTGTTTAAATTACATATGAGAAAAATAAAGTTAAGGAAAAGCAATATAAATAATTGAATTGTAGAGCATGTCTAATAAACACCTCTAAATGAGAGCAGCTCATAAAATAATATTTTGAATATTTTACTAATAATATTACTATGACAGCACTTAAAATTAGTATACACGGTGCTGTTATTTTTCCCTCCAGGAAGCTCAAAGTGCTTTTCCTGATACTCTTAGCCAACTTTTAACACATGCTATGGGTTATGGAAAGCACAAAATATATTTCTTCTGATTTGTGCATGGGGAGACTGGATCACACAGAGGTAAGTTTCCCAATTATGAAATCCCACATTATAGGTTTAAAATTATACTTTTGTGAATTCTGTCACACAGTGGTGCCTAGAGATCTGCCTTCCCCACACCACTTTACCCCAGTTGTCTGAGTTATGTACATGATAAATTATCATTGAAGAATAAGAGTCAAAAAAGATACCCTCAGATAGTTAAAAAATATGAGTTTATCACACTCTGATTCTCATTAAAAAGACTGTTCAGAAAAAGGAAATGGAACAAGAAGAAGAAATGAAAAATATGAAACACTAGTGAGGATAGAAACTAACAAAAATGTTGGGAAAATTGTGATTCTGAGTGTAGATTATGACAATGAGAGAGGAGAGATCTTTAATAAGTAGTTAAATGATAAAATACACCCTGCTTCTCAAGTTGTTTGGGAGAAAGAGATGCTCAACTAGACATTCTAAGATGTATTTATAAACATAGATTAAAATTTAAGGACAAACAGTAAAGAATGAAAGTCTAATCTATAGCTTCCAAGCCAACAGGAGAATTAACAGGAGATATAAAAAAGGATATCAATCACTACAAATGAAGCCAGGACTGGAAAACAATTACAACAACAACAAAACATGGCCAATGGAAATTACAAAAACCAGAAGACGCTAGGAGTAACTTCAATTCTGTTAAGAATTATGACAATGGTAAAATCCCAGCTGCTCTTGCAAATGAGAAATTTAACATATCCAAAAACTGAGTTACTGAACTTAATCATGCCTCAACACCCCCACCCCAAACCTACACCTAAGGCTTTCCTCAGCTTATTTATGGCAGGTCTGTACTTCCTGTGGCTGCTGAAGCCAAACCTATCAACGAATGCTGTGGTCTGTATCTTGCAAACATTTTCATCTGTGATTACTTCCCACCTTCTTCACTGCCACCCTGGACCCCTCCTGCTTCAATTCCAGCTCCCTGGTCTTCCTTACATCACCAGGTGTAGCAGCCCTTTCAGAACAGAATTCAAAACATCTCTCTTCCATGTTGAAGTTTTCAATGGTCATCAACTCATTTGGAATAAAGGCTAAAATCTTAGAATGGCCCAAATGGCCCTGCACAATCTGCCCCTAGCGATGTCCTTGGTCTATCTAATTTCCCACCATCTTCCACTTTTCCTTTCTGTGTTTTGTTTATTTGCTGCTGCCAAGAAAAAGGCAGATATAAACTAGGTGCCTCACACAATACAGATATACTTACAGATGTGGAAGTCAGAAGTCTCCCTGGAATAAAATAAAATCACTGCGCTTGGAGGGTCGCCTTCCTGCTCCGTACTCTGGGGAATAATCCTTTCTCCATCATTTTTCAGCTCCTAGAGGCTACCCATGTTTCTTGCCTCATGTCTCCCTTCTAGCAACCACATCACTCTGACCTCTGCTTTGCCTTCACATCTCCTTATTTACCGTCTCACCTGACTGTTGTCCTAAACTCCCTAATTATATTGTGATTATATTTGGCCTACCCACACAATCCAGGATTATGTCCCCATCTCAAGACAATTTAATCACATCTGCTAAAAAATTTTTGGCATACAAGGCAATGTATTCATAGGTCCTTGGCATTATGATGTGAATTTCTTTTTTTTTTTAAATTCTTATACTTAGGAAGAACACTTATATAGGTGACTATAGTACATACAGTGACATACTTAAAAATGTTTGGAATGTACCTTGCTTTATCTCGGTTCCAACATTTCCCCTTCTTCCTTCCTATCATCCCTTTTTATTCTTTGATATATATTGACAATAGGATTAAACATTTACATTTTTTGTAAAGGCATGCAATATAGCTTATTCAAATATCTTATGCAGTATCTTGCAACTATATAGCATAACTATTAACAAATTACATTTTTGTTCTATGGTTCTAATCCATGAATTTATCTACTTTTCCCCCAAGCCTGATGTGAATTTCTTAAGGGAGCTATTATTCTGCCCACTACACACCTACTGCAGCACATGGCCTCCCATTGTTCCTGCAGCATTCTGGTCCTGCTGCTACTTTCAGCTCCTTTAGGTCTTTGTTTGAATATTCCTTATTCAGTAAGATCATCTCTGACTGCTTTATTTAAACTGTACCCCACAATACCCTCAATCCCCATTTTCTTGTCCTTCCTTCGTGTGGTGTTTATCACTTTCTAACATTATAGACTTTAACTTATGTACCAAAGATTTTGTCTACTTCTCCCCACAAGATCTCAGAAAGACAGAGATTTTTGTCTGTTATATTCACTGATATTTCCTTAGTTCCAAGAACAGTATCCTGTCTCTGTTGTTAAAACAAATACGAAGCAAGTAAATAAATGGATGGATAAATGGATGAATGAATAGATGGTTAGATTTGCCTATTGCTATGTATGCATATGTGCATGTTATATTTGTGTACATAGATATATGCCACATATAGCAATAACTAAGTATATTTTACTTGGTATATGATGCTTAAGATGGGGCAGAATAAAATTATTGAGAAGACTATGGTGTCAGAGAACTCTTGCATGTTCAAATCCTAGCTTGTCACTTACTAACTGTGTAATTTTAGCCAAGTTAAACTCCTTGTGCCTCAAGTTTTTGATCTATAAATTGGAGATAATTACAATATCTATTTCATAGGTTTCTCTTGGGGAGTAAATAAAGTTAAAACACTTTGAAAAAAGTATTCAGCTATTTATTGTTGTTATGAGAGAGGGTCTTTATGGTTTGATTAAAGAGGAGGGATGAAGACAGTCCTTGCCTTCCAGGAGCTTGTCCAGAGCTATGGCTTTGTAAAGGTACACCTGTGGGGTATGTGTCTTCAGGTTGGGCAAGATCATCAAATAAGTTCAGGAAACCCCTTTTGTACTTATTTTATGCTTTTAATTTTACCTTAAAAAGGGAATTACACTAATCAAAAATTGCTGTGTGTTTCCCTGGGCCCTCAGTCTGCCACTTGGAGTGGGTGGAATGTGATTTAGAAACAGCAGCAGCCCTACAACCTACAAACAGGCAGGCGGGTTTCCTCCGTTACTCACTTACTGGGCTTTACTGTGTCATACGGGTGTCTGATAAGTGGATTTATGGGTATATAACTCTCACAAAATGGAGAAATGGCTTAAAAAGATCCCTTCAAAGAAAGAATGGATGAAAGATAATACTCATCACAAACACAAACAGTTAAAAATGATAAGGCAGACTGTTTTACTGTCAGCCACAGTATGAGGTGAAAACACTGTCACTCTAACCAGATCTTCTGAGCAGTCTCAAAAAGAATATGTCAGATGACTATTTGAAATACTGAATTATTGCCACTCCCTTAGTGACAGCTGTTCCTAAATATAAATGGTACCCTGACCTATTGGCAATAATGGTAGTCTGAAGCCATTATAATCATCCCAATGTTACAAACATCATTAGAAAAGCCTTTATATTAAAATTTCACATTTTCATTGTGATATATAATATACATCATATAACAGGAAAATTGTTCTTTATATAACAGTAAATATACGTGCATTGGATCTATAAGGTCAAACAAGGTTTACTGATAAGATGCTGATATCAAATAAGTGTGGAGCCCCAGCCAGGGAGCAGATGCCTACAGTGAATTCTGATAGGCATTTGACAAAGTGAGTACAGAGGCAGATGGACCATGTGTGAGGGGGTGATAACCCTGCCTTCAGAAAATCAGGGCTGAAGGCTGACACACAGGTAATCCTTAGCCAAGCATGGCCTGGATGGGAGGGCATTCCAGGCAGAAAGAGCAAAGTCAATAAGGGCATGGCACACTCAGAGACCTGCAGGTCATGCAGAGAGAGGGACCAGTAACTGAGAAGGTGAGTGAGACCCAAGACTACAGTGAAAACAAGAAGCAGAAGAGAGTTATTAACTCAGGTTCTCTGATGCCAGAGTTGTAGTAGTTCCCGTGGAAAGTGAGAAGGTACAGACCCAAAGAGATAACAGGACAACAAAGCTTTGAACTAGACAGATTGAGGATTGAGTCTAAGCAGTGTCACTTGGTTTGTGACCTTGCCTAAGTAGCTTGTCTTTTGTAATTGTAGATTTCTCATCTGTAGATGATAATAATATTTGTCAGATAGGATCTATTTGAGGGTCTTCAAGATGGTATGGTTTATTTAGCACAATGACTAATCTAAGGCAAATGCTTGGTAAGCAATTGTTGGTAGAGGGTAATGATTTACTAGGAAAGATTAAGAGAGGGAGAAGATTGGTCCAGAACCCCATGGGCACCATGCTTAGTGCATTGAGAGCCAGAACATGTTTTGCTTACACATTCTATGCTGAGCCTCTATGAGCCCTTAATGGCAATAGAAGCAATGTCTCAATATTGTGAGATAACAGATTAAGAAAATATGAGGTGAGAATGGGACATTATGAATCACATTGGAATAGGAAAAAGTTCTGAAGGAGTAGGATAGATCTTAGAGAAATTATCTGTTAAAAGTAGTTCTTTGAGCAAGGAAAAATGAGTGCTCCTTCTCTTTGGAAGGGAAGATGTAAAATAAACCTGTGCCTTACTTCATGGTCAGGGCTTTCCTGGCACTGGGGTTGGGGCACAGCAAAGGTCTCCATTGATTTATTTCAGTCCTGTGTCTTCAGCAAAGCTCTGCAGAAGGCAGGGAGGCAAAAGAAGCAGTTTCAAATGAAGCCATTCTGGTAAGAATTTGTATGAAGAGAAAAAAGGAAAAAAAAAAAAAAGGACTGGAGAAACAGGGTCATTGCATGTGAGTGTATAGTGGACAAGATTTTTGTTTTGAATTTTGAAGAAATCATTGGAGGATAATTTAGTCATTTTATGTCAGGAAGAATGAACTCAGGAGAATAACATCATAAGTCGGAGCAGAGGCAGAATTCATCTCTTCAGGGGAAATCCAATAGCATCTGTCACAGCTTCCTTGTGCAATTGTTCTTTTATCTGTATGGCTGTCTTGACCAATGGCTTGGCAGCTCCCAGAGGGCACAAGCTGAAAACTTACATATTTTACTTCCTGTTCCCACCACAGTCACACATGCAGTTCATCACATATGGTGTGCTATCTTGTCAATCTGCACTTTCCTGCTTGTTCAAAAGACAGAGTAAATACACATCAGCTTAAGTTTGCTTTAAATCCTTATATGCAGCATTCAGGCTTTCTTCCTCCTACCTGTTGATCTGGTGAAATGGTATAGCACTCAGGTCAGCAGAGTAGACTCATTTCAGAGCAATAATATGTCTCTTCCAAGCAGTGACAGGCTAGATTTAGCCCATTCCTGATTTTATGGTCTGAATGTTTACATCTGCCCCAAATTCATGTGTCAGAATCCTCATTCTCAAGGAATGGAATTAAAAGATGAGACCTTCAAGAGGAGATCAGGTCATGGGGGTGGAGCCTTCATGGATGGAATTAGTACCCTTGTGCAATGGACCCCAGAGAGCCCTTCTTCCTTTCTACCATTTGATAACACAGCAAGATGGTGCCACGTATGAACTAGGAAGTAGGTCCTCACTGGGCACCAAAGCTGACAGCACTTTGATTCTAGACTTTCTAGCCTACAGGATTGGGAAGTATATGGTACTTTGTAATATATGCAGTATATGGTATTTTGTTATAACAGCTTAGTCAGATTAAGAGGACATTTCAGATCTCACCATAGATCACACAACTTCTTTTTCTTAAATTTTTATTCAATAAACATGGTCTTACAATTAGGAGGGGTTCATCGTCAAACAATCAACAGCAAAAGTATTATGAAAGAACTAGCCAATATTGGTGCCAGACCATGGTTTCCCTTCTTTGGGTTCCCCATGGTTCCATGTTTCACTTTACTTAAGACCCAAGTTAATTGGACTTCTCACGGAAGTCAGAGGTTTCCCTCAGGTTAGATTCCCCCATAGTACCTCCCTCTGGTCTTCTTGATGTCCTTCCTATTCCCTTACCCCCTCCATAATCCCCCCTTCCTACATCCCCCAGGAACCTAAGCACAGTTCCCCATGATCATGTAAGAATTCATACATGTTGAGGTAATTGTTAGGTTAGCCATCTAACAATCTGTTTCTGCTTATATTCTAGCTTCCACAAATGAGAGAATTGGCCCTTGAATCTCTGAATTTGGGATACTTCACTTAGCAAAATTTTTTCCATCTCCATCCATTTGGCTGCAAATGCCATAATATCATTTTCTCTAATAGCCGAGTAGTATTCCATTATATATATGTACCAAAGCTTTTGGATCCATTCATCAAGTGAGGGGCATCTGGATTGGTTCCATAATTTAGCTATAGTAAATTGAGCTGCTATAAACATTGATGAAGCTGTATCTCTATAGTAAGCTGATACTAGCACTTTTGGGAAGATACCCAGGAGTGGAATAGCTGGGTCAAAAGGCAGTTACAGCCCTAATTTTTTGAGGAGTCTCCACACTGCTTTCCAGAGTGGCTGTGCCGATTTGCAGTCCCACTAGCAATGTAATAGTGTTCTTATTTTCCAACAGCCCCTCCAGTATCTGTCATTGTTTTTATTCTTCATTTTTGCCACTCTGACTGGAGTGAGGTGAAATCTCAGTGAAGTTTTGATTTGCATTTC
>PVKS010014540.1:0-25225 GCA_004027875.1 Aplodontia rufa | reverse complement strand
TTTGAGGAGTCTCCACACTGCTTTCCAGAGTGGCTGTGCCGATTTGCAGTCCCACTAGCAATGTAATAGTGTTCTTATTTTCCAACAGCCCCTCCAGTATCTGTCATTGTTTTTATTCTTCATTTTTGCCACTCTGACTGGAGTGAGGTGAAATCTCAGTGAAGTTTTGATTTGCATTTCTCTTATTGCTAGTAATATAGAGCATTCTCTCATATATTTATGGGCTTTTTGGACTTCCTCCACTGAGAAACTTCTTTTTAGTTCCATAGCCCATTTACTAATTGGGTTATTTGTGGTTTTGGTATTTAATTTTTTGAGTTCTTTGTATATTTTGGATATTAGCCCTCTGTCCGAGGTGTAGCAGGCAAAAATTTTCTCTCATTCTGTAGGTTCTCTCTTGAGACTCTGGACTAAATCCTTAGCTGTGCAAAAGCTTTTTATACACAACTTCTCTGTTGGGGGAAAGAAATTTGCTTCAGGTGCTGGACAAATTTCCTGTCTGGAGAAATTATTTATCATGTGTTATGATGGAAAGAGACTGCATTCCTGTTCCACCATTTCCCAATGATGTGATTTTGGGAAAACTACTTAATTTCTCTAAGACTCAAATTTTTCATCTGCAAATTGGCATTTAATGCCTACCTCAAGTAGTATTGCAAAGATCAAATGATACGTTTGAAGTATCAGACACAATCCTGGCGTATACATAGTAAAAGGCAGCAAATGCAAATTATTTAGATTAGAATTTTCTTAATTCTCTGCCAAGGATTTCTTCATGTGATAAAGAAGATAATTGTGGACTTGAACTGTCATCACTGCTAGTGATCCCACAGACAAGTGAGTGGCACTTTTCTTGTCATCCAAATCAATCTCCAAAGAACTCTGATCTGCTCTGTTGTGGTCACATGCCCACACACAGACCATGACAATGTCCAGAGCTGATGGGATATTGTGACCAGCCTATGTCTCTTGACCACTCCCATAGCAGGAAGAGCAGATAGACAAAAGCAGGAATGATACAAAGAGATGCTTTAGTGTCAATGACAGAAAGTGGTAGAGAGATTTAATATTCATAATGGAAGCTTTTGAATGCTATATGTAACTATAAATGAGAGCTTTTACTTGTTAATTTAAGGTTTTCCCCATTCCTTTACTTTGATAATTGTAAAACAATTGTCCATTTATCCTAAAAATCTACCAAGTAAAAGCTAGATTTTATATTTAGTATTAAGAAAAATGAATAAATAAAATAATGAAAAGTAAATTCTTCAGAACAAGATTCTATATGTGACAATGAGTCAAGGTCTGCATAAACATTCACAATTCATCAGGCTTGATAAAAATCTAATTGTATAAAAGTCTATTTCTAAGTTATATCACATGATCAGATCCTCTTGGAAAAGTCTGTGTAAAAATAATAAGTAATCAGGGAAGTGACACAGGCTCAGGAAGATGTCCTCACAGATAGTTGGAAACATGGCCACTTGCACCTTGGTAATGCACCTCTAGGTAGGTACAGACTGGAAATCAAATTTTCATAGCTAGCACAAATCAATAATAATAATAATAATAATAATAATAATAATATAGCAACACATCTATGATATACATCTTGCGCTAGTTCTAAGTATTGTATCATTTAATCCCCATAAGAATTCTGTGAGGTTAAGATGTGACATTAATCTCATGTTGAAACCAATTAGAAGTATCAAATATCATGAGAGAATAGTAGAAGTCCACTTATTAAAAGAAATATCTTTTCCTCTAGTGAATTGTGACTATATTTTATCTATATAAATACCAATTCAACACTATCTTTATCTAACATAGTAATTATCTTTCAATCTCATCACGAATTTATTTCATGTAAAGTTTCACATGAGAAATCCAGTGTCAGTATAACAGGTATCTTCCAGATTATGAGGGTCTGCTGTAGGACCCCATATCATCTAGTGGCATCTCTCAGAATTTCATTTGTCATTTTTGAACTTGTAAAGTGAATAACTTTGCTTCTTTGTTACTATAGAATGCAAGACATTTGATTTATAAGGTTGCCCAGTTAGGAAATAAGCATTTTATATAATTAACACTTTCATTAGAATGTATCTTTTTCTTTCCCAAGTTAATGGCAGAGATGACACTTAGGAAAACTAATGAAGAATTGTTCAGAGATAAATTATAGATCTCAACATCAAATTTGATAAAAAATGTCAGCTGACCACCATGGAAGTGATATATTTAAATATAGTTTAGCTTTAGCTAGCATTTATATAATGTAAGCTCTTCTTTGCTCCATCTATCATTCTTTAAAGAAACTATGTTGATGAGTTTACCACTTGGAGATGAAAAATGGTGATGGTGCCAAATTATTTAAACCTTGTTAGTAACAAATTGAGAGGTAGATTTCAAACCTTCAGAATTTGCATATTTCTTGATGCATTGTGCTAAATTACTTCTCTCTTCTTCTTTTTATTTTTTGAGACAGAGCGGGGGAGAGAATCAATTTTATTTATTCATCTGGTTTTTGTTTCTCTGAAACTTAGTTGTGTATGTGGTGCTGGGGTTCAAACCCAGGTCCCACTGTATGCCAGGTAAGCACTCCAACTGCTGAGCCACTGCTCTAGCCTGTAAATTACTTCTCTTTATAGTAATGTGTTCATTATATTTACTGCTTTCTCAAGATAATGAAAAAGCTTTTCAATAAAGGTAAAAGTAATTATTTATAAATCTACCACTTTAACCGTATTTCGTGATGTTTATCATTTCCTAGTCCTTGTCTGCATGCATAAGTATTTTACGTATATGTAACACAGGTGTATCTAACAGTCTAGAGATTCTGGGATTATATTTATTTTTTTCCCAAATACCAATAGCTGGAGTCATCATCCAATCCTATTTTAGTCTATTATTAGACTCTTCTTCCCAAAAGTTTCTGTGTCTCCCAAAGAAAGTTTAGAGTTTCACAAATTTCATTCTGCTAAAGAAAAAGCCTAGATCTAGCGATGTGCCAATTCAACAACTAGCTTTCCAGAAAAAATTATGTATATACTATTAATTTTACTGATATAATGGATATTCAACACACATCTTATAATAGTAATAAAATATACAATACTTTTCATGATAAATTCCATATGGCCATTGATTTTTGCAGATTGCTTTCATTGATTTTTGTAGAATTTTAGTGGTCACAGACAACATAAAGTTGCAATTAAACAAATATCGTTTGACCACATATATTAGTTGGTATTTGACTTACATTAAAGAATACAGCAAAAGTTAGATAGTAAAAATATGTCAGACCCTCCCTAATTTGACAGTAATAAGAGCAACTCTTTGGCTGAATTGAATAATAGTTTCTGAATATTAGAAGGATGTTTCTGCAATGTCTTGTGTAATTTAATTATTTTTTTTTTTAAAGAGAGAAGGACAGTGAGAGAGAGGGAAAGAAACAGAGAGAATAAATTTTAATTAAGTTTTTCACATGGCTTTCATTGTTCTGACACTTAGTTGTGTATGTGGGTGCTGGGATTTGAACCCATGTACTCCTGCATTCTGGGCAAGTGCCGTAACTGCCGAGCCACCACTACAGCCCCGTCTTGTGCAATTTATAATGTAATAGATAAAGACATGCCACATTTAAAAGTTGAATCTGCATTATTACTCTCTCTGTATCATTTTCTTGAGTCGAGAAAATCAACAAAGCTATAAATAAAGTCATGATTTGTACCAGGTGTCGATTTTCAGAGTCTGAGTACAACAGCCATTGGTGACATCACATTCTGAGCACGTTATCTTTAAACTTGGAGTTGGAGAATCTGTTCTGTAGCATTTTAAAATCTTTACATAATACAGATTTTAAAGCCATGAAGAACTTCCAGAGTACGAGTGATGAAAAACTAGGATAAAATAATTAGGAAGTGATGAGTTTTGAGTATTTATTACTTTTTATTTATTTGTTTATTTTTTAAAAGAGAGATGGACAGTGAGAG
The DNA here is from genome assembly GCA_004027875.1 of Aplodontia rufa. NCBI lineage: Eukaryota > Metazoa > Chordata > Mammalia > Rodentia > Aplodontiidae > Aplodontia > Aplodontia rufa. The sequence continues at coordinate 21,233 of PVKS010014540.1, read as the reverse complement.
ATAGAAAACCAATTTCATCCAGTGTTCTATGTATCTTCTGTCACTCTGACACTTCACTGTTTACGTGGTGCAGGGGTTCAAACCCATGTCCTCATGCATGCCAGGCAAGCATCACAACTTCCGAGCCACAGCTCCAGCCGTATTACTTCTATTTTTAATAAGATGTATTTAATTGTTAAATAACATAATTTAAGTTTTAATAATGTCTGCACTTAACAAATTTAACAAAATTCATGGAAACTGAACAATTGGGTCTTAGAGGCCATCATGAGCTGGCTTCAGCACCAAATTTCCAAGCCCTTGCTTCTACACAGAGCTTCAGTTCAAAGCCTCTTTGAAAAGCCCTCTATATCACTGCTACCCACAGAGTGGAAGGTGAGGTTCAGTGCAGGGAATTGTTCAAAAAGGAGACAAAACCTCTAACTGCATTGAAGACAAACTCACCATTGTGTAGAACAGTTAAAACCCACAAATCTTCCCATTTCAGAGAAGGACTTTTGCTCTAGTTCATGTAACCTAAAGGGCCACCGAAACATCTCTTCCAGACAAAGGAGTTATCTGCTCCTAAGAGGAATCCCAGCTTCCTCTTCATAAGACAGATACTGCATGAAAATTTTAAAACAAATATCCTTTTGGTTATAGTCAGAATGGGTTTAAAAAGTATGCAACTATTCTATGTCCTAATGGGCTCAATCAGATTGCAAATGTTATGTTAATCATATTGTAAATGTTATGCACGCTATATTTAACGTAACATTTCCTATTTTGTTTTTCTCGCATAATATGTTACAAACATCTCCCTATTATGTTTGTAATTTCCACTTTACTGGCTACATACAGCATAAAATATTCCCCAGTTGTTACAGTGATTTTTACCAAAGTTCATTTATTCTTTCAGCAAAAATGTATGGAGAACCTGCATGCCAGGTGTTTTGCTACAGGCAAATGACAAATGATGCATAAAACCACCATGGTCCTCCTTCATGTAATTCAGTCTAGCTGGGAAGAGACAAATTACGTCAAACACGCAAACACGAATTGGCATAAAAACTGGGGGGCAATTTTAGTATATGTTAGATCAGCAAAGTCAAGATCACATAGGTGTCTTGTAGGCTATTTTAGGGTTGAATTTTAAACTGTGTATTAACATGAGGCTTTGAAAGCATTTAATAGAGGTGAGAAGGAATATCATTTACATTTTTAAAAGCCCTCCGTGGCTATTACTTGGAGAATGTACTGGTGTGAAAGAAAAAAGCAAAAGCAGGGAACTGCTTCAGAGGGTTAAGAGATGCTGTGATCAGGACCAGGATGGTTTCCGTGATGATACAAGTGAGTGGAGATATCTGAGGTGTCTGTTGGTGGCAGGATATGGTGGTGATTCGATGGAAGGGTTTGAGAAACAAGATACATGGAACCATATGCTTTTCAGATAGCAAAGCAGAGAAGGAGCAGGCTTCAGGGACTGTTGGCTACTTGGCAGTAGAAGATAAAAAATTCAGGAAATGCATATGTAGCCATGATTTGGGCACACTTGATATGTTATGAGATATACATATATCAAGCATGTCCAAAGCACGGTAAGATGATGTTAATTTATCTATTAATTTCTTTTCTGATGACCAGCATTAAAAGTAAATTTAAGGTGGAGAGTGAAGAATATATAAGAGCCAACAAGATATACAAGAAACAAATAATCTTGGAAACTGCTATAGGGAAGAAAGTAGGAAAATTCAAAGGTGTTTCTGTCAAATAAAGGATCATTGAAAGCATACCATGTTATGAAATTTTACAAGGATAACCTAGTTATTGTCATAAAAATGATTAGAATCTTAAAGTTTCATGTATGCAATTTTATACCTTCTTATTAAAAATGGCTTTTACTTAAACCAGAAGAGAAAGTAGGGGTTAAATAGTGTCATGGAGTGAAGATCTGGTTATAAGTGCTTTAGCTTATATTAAAATTTTATCTTAGATGATCTGAGTGTTGAGGTCTCTGAATAAGTTTCAGATACTTCTAGCTTCTTTTCTAAAAAAGGAAGTCCTTTATCAATGTGGCATCATAAGTATGAATGTATCTGATTTAGTTTTTCTGGTTTTTGGTGCTTCTTGCCTGAACTGTGCCCACTCTGGTATCCAGATATTTTCTTGTGATTGCCATTTGGGACATACAAATTCAAAGTATTTTCTTTAGCAGTATCTGAAAGTGTTCTTTGTAGGGACATCTAATACTTACACCTAGTAATATATGAATTCAGCAAGCTGTACATAACACCGTGGAAGTGCAACATGGAAACTTGTTTAGACTTTCTTAACCCTGCTTCTCTTATATGAATTGCAGAGAACAGGATTCCCTGAAGATGAAAAAAGATTTACAAAGTGTTTTGCACTGTACTTGGAATAGAATAAACACTTAATAACTGTTATTTTTATTTTAATTATTTTTAATTTATTTACTAAGGTTAGTTTTGTCATTCTGTAGTTTATCTTGACTTTTTTTCCAACATGAATTTATTGAAATCTTTCTTTCCTGTGCCTCACTAAGTTTTTATCTTTATGCTACTTTATAGAATAGTGTCTGTTTCTCTTTTAAATTGTACTGTAAACTTTTTCCCCCACAAATTGCTGCCAGATTACCATTTATTGAGTTTCTATTAAGGATTTCAGGATGTTTAAAAAGGACTATTTCTGTCTTCATTTTGGCTGAGGCCCCAAATCAGCAGGTGCAATCTCTCTTACACAATATATTGAGGTTCCAGACCACCTATGCAGAACTTGCAAATGAGGTTTTAAATTCCAGTTTTCTGACTCTTAAATCAAGACTAATCTTTAAAAGAACCTAGAAGTAGCAATTAAAGAATCTGTATGGAACAAGTCACTGGAATGTTGAGGCATTTAGTTCACCCCTCCCTCTGTCCATACAACAGCTGAATGAGAGAAGCTTCAAGGACAGAAGTCAAAAGACTGTCTTCTGTAGGTCCTAGGCCAAGCCCAGGAAAGCCTAAGGTTTGGAGTCTATAGCTGGTTAATTGTGTCATAGCAGAGTGAGGAGAAATGGCAGTGTGGGAAGCGTGAACCCCTCAAATTGGTCTCAACACAGGATGGGGTGCCAGGGGAGCAAATAAAGAACAGTTTGGACACTGTCTGCCAGATGGTTTTAAAATGATATCTCCAAGAAGGGAGAGTGATGCATCTCAAAAAAGAAGTCTGCAGGGATGAGGCATTGCTCTGGTTTTGGGAATTCAGATACCAGTAATGATGCCGTCCAGGGAGAACCCAATAAGAAGAGTCCAAACCTCTGCCAATTCCAAAGAGACTCAGCTTTCTACTACCAGGTCGGGAGGAAATCACAAGTAGATTTGTATTGTCAGTAAAGCAATAACCTTTCCTTCTCCCATTTAGCTTCTGTGATTTCTACATGGGAGGACCCTGTACAGATCAGGGAGTGGTAAAAAAAAATGTGGAGGAGTGAAGAGGGAGTCCCTCTATGTTCCTGAAAGAGTAGGGGAGTAGCTTTAATCTTAGTAACTTTATTATGCTGAAATGAGCATGTTAATGGCTAAAATGAGATTATTTTTGATTGATAATAATCTCTGTGTTATATCCATGTACTCACATATGTACGTATGTGCATAGATATGTATCATTAACAATGATTGAACAAGTCATAGACAACCTGAGATTTTATCTAGCAGCAGTGGAAGAAGAAACCACACAGAATGGATTTGAACACCCTCCAGGAGAACAGCCTCTTTCACTTCCGCTTTGAGTATCTGTTTATTGACTCTATTACATTTGTGAGTCCAGGGTGTTTATTTGCCAGCACTGTCATATGTGCTGAATAATATTCACTACCTTTTGTGGGGGCACCACCCATATGCCAGGCACGGTACATTTTGTCTACCATCAACACATTTTTCTGACATACTCTACTTGCCATGGTCATTGTTACAGAACTACCTTCTTAAGACCAGTTCTCTGGATTTCTTCCCCCACAGTTTCCAGTAGATTTTTTTTTCTGGTTTAGCTAATTGTTTAATTGTTTATTTTCTCCATTAGACAGTAAGATGTGTGGAGGCAGATGGTGGTATGGTGAATAATACAACTGCACTCAGTTTTTTTTTTAAATAATTATCTCAATTAATTAAATTATCAACATGGCCTAAGGGGTTGTTTTACAAGTAAGGAATGTGAGGTTCAGAGCTAATAGCGTGCCTACATTCAGTCAGCTGATGGGTGATGATGTTAGAATTCAAAACTTAGATTGATGTAGTTGCTCCTAATTCCAAGGAGTGTGGGGATTTATATGGTTCAATTTTTCCCTGGCAGAAATACTTTGGTTACTGTGTAAATATCTGTTGACATTGAAAAATACATCAAGATTTTAACCTACCACCACTACCACAACAACAAAAACAATGATAAAGGATTCTATCCACAAACTGCATGAAGTTACCTTAAATTGTAACAGAGGATCCCAGTAGAATCTTTATATTTTATTTATGTTCATGCATATTAATTATACAGACTAGTGGGTTTCATTATGGCATATTGGTACATACATATAACTTACTTTGATCATTTTTCTCATTTGTTATCCACCCTTGCTCTCCCCTCCCCCAATTATCCCTCATCTCCTTCCTCTTCTGTAATAGTAAAAGCTTTCTATAACCTCAAAATATATCTCAAGTGAAGTGCTAATTCAATAACTTCTTGGTCATAATTTTTTTTATCTCTTCATGAAAAATTTACATGATATTCACATTTTAAGTCAATAAGTAGAATATGCATTCATTTTTCATCCTAATTAAAAGTTTTACCAAATTCCTCTAGAGTTATTTTCTGTACCAGTGTGGATAGAAAGAATAGTGAGGTCAGGGTAAAATAAAATTTTGCAAATTCTACTACAATAAGCCTTTCTCTTTTGAGTTATCATGATCTAAATACTACACAATAATCCACATGTAAGTGAAAACTGTTTAGATTTATTTAAATTTAGAACTCCTTTTCATAGTGTCATTTGTGTTCAAGCCACTGTGCCAGGTACTATGGAATTCAAAAAGCTGTGTAACCTGTGGATTCCACATGCAAGAAGTTCATAGTCTTGTGATGGTAACAAAAAGTTAGGCATCACATACAAAGAAAATAAATAATTCAGAATCAAGGGGGAAAATAATACAAGCAGAAAGTTATAAAGACAATAGTATAAAACTTACCAGAGTTGAATTGGGACAAGTCTTTTATTGAGTCTATTCAGTACAGAGCAAACTAAATGAAACAGCTGTACGTACTAGATTGGCTGGTTGGCTGGACTTTGTCCTTCCACTTTCACTCTCCACTGTTTACTGCTTTCTAGTATGGATAGATGACATCATCTGGTGCTGGTCCTCTGGGAATTTTGGTGGTTTTGAACAATGGGAACCCTAATTTGGAAGAAGGATAGCCTCTGGTGTGTATTCCTCTAGCTCTCTCTCTGTGGAAACTCTTCAGGGTGAATGTGTCCTTCATATATAGGTCACTGCGGTTTCCAGATGATCTTCTGCATAGATCTCCCTCTTTCAGCTTCTGAAGAGCCCCTCTTCCTGTATGTTTGAGCTTGGTGGTATTGGCTCTGCCATGACTAAACCCTAGTGATAGGAGTATTATTACTGGTGATTCCTCTACAGCTTCCAACCCTTGATGGTTTTGTAAATACATTCCATATTTAGTCTTTCTCCAAACTATTACTTTGACTGAATATTTTTTATTTGTCCTTGACTACAACACTGAAGTAAAGAAACATCATGAAATTTATAAATTATCAAGGAAAAACAGAATCTCTTTAAAATTTTCTAAGAGCAAAAAATCAAAACAAAACAGATCACCTACAATGGCAGAAGGGTCAACTTAGCAGAAATTCTCAAAAATACTTAAGGAAATGATTTTGAATCTAGAATCCCAATCTCAACTAATCTTATATTTTTTTTTTAGAAAATTGATTTTATTTAGTTTTTTCATGTGGATTTTGTTGCTCTGACACTTCATTGTATATATGGTTTTGGGTTTTGAACCCACATCCTGGCACATGCCAGGCAAGTGCTGTAATTTGGAGTCACCGCTCTAGCCCCAATCAGTTAAATTATTTTAAAAGCAAATTCAAGTTCATACCTTTCCTACCATATTATTTTGTCAAGAACAAAAGAAACAGGCAATTAGAAGCTACTGGGAAAATGAAACCAAACTAAAATTGTACCAGAAACCATGACCCAAATTAGAAGGAAACAAGATATTGGGTGAATTAGCATTAGGTAGAGTAAAGCACACTGATTGATTTGATATTAATAGTAAGGACATTTTTTTGTAAGAGTGGTATTAGGAAAGGAAGGATCACTAATATCTTCATGTATATATATTTAGGAGTCAAGGTGTACTCCTCAAAGTTGGTGAAGCAAAATTAATACAAATCCAAAAATCTGAAAAGGATAACCAGGAATATGAAAAATAAATAGAGTAAATAAGATTAAATATATTCCTTAATACTAGGAACCAATGCAGAATACCCAAAGCTGATAGTTCAAAGAAATAAAATAGTTCATATTTACTAATGCTAACATCTACAAATAATTAAAAAATGAGTGGGGCAGTTTAGTGGCGGGGTGCCCAACAAGATTAACTGTACTTTATTAAGATAGTTTCCTTTATAGTTTAGGTTTTACCGTTATTTTAAGAGATTGATGTAAAAACTGAACACATTTGTGAGGTATAATGTGATATTTTAATACATGTATGCATTGTGTAATGATCAAGTAAAGGTGTTCGGTGAAGTATATTTCCCTTCCTGCATTTGTTATTTCTTTGTGGCAAAAACATTTAATATCTCTCTTCTAGGTTTACTTTGAAATATATAATACACTATTTTTTACTATTATCACCTCCTTACTGTTAAATAGAACACCAGAATTTACTCTTCCATTTATCTGTAAGTTTATACCCACTGCACAACTTCTTCCTGTCTTTTCCGCTCCATTTTTTAGCATTATTCGATACTTATATCATATGGTTATTTTATCTTGGTTCTTCAAAGAATAAAAAAATTCAAGGGTGCACACCAAAAATATAATAAGAGACATGATATTATTACATGTAACAAGGAAAAGAGAAAATATACTAAAGAAGTGCATATAGAAAGATCATTTTGGGCTGAGAGAGTTGGAAAATCCTTCATGAATGAGATGATTTTTAAGCTGAAGATTTTTGACAAGAAAATCCCCAAGTCACTATAGTTGTGTATGTGTGCTTGTGTGAATGTGTCTATTAGGGAGGTATGTGTGTTAGGTACACTAACAAATCTTATCAGTTTTATAAAAAAGATCATCAATATGATTTCCTTTGATTATAGATAATTATAAAAACCAAAACAAAGTACAATGTAATAGTTTAAAAAACATTTTGTACCTTTAGCACCTAGAGGTTTCAGTTTCACATAGTAGGCAGCAGGTAAATGCAGGTGAGCTAATTTGTTAAGAAACATGTTGCGATGAGTTGTAAATTAAGAAATTACTTAAGGAAAGTGTGCACATTTGCAAAGGTAAAGTCATGGCTAGGTTAACAAAATATATCAACATGCGGTATGAAAATACGTCCTAGAGTGAGAAAGCTCCCACCTGAAGTGCCAAAGCTACAAGACAAGGCCATCATCAGGCTTGTGTTCTAAAAATCACCAAACCTATTAGGAGACTCTGTTAAAATAGGTATATGGTGGACTGCTTCTCTCTGGTCTTGAATTCACATCCTTTCAGAGACTAACTGGAGAGAGGTACAAGCAACCATACTGAGGAAGTTCAGATTTAGCATCCCTCATTCTGATATGGAATCCTAAGATACTAACGTGACGGAACAGAATAGAATAAGAACTGAATTCTAGGTATAAGGAGTCAATTAGAATCTTGCTGACATCTCATACTTGAGATTTTCTTAAGCATCATTAAAATAAGTTAGGAAGCCTTACTAAGTTCTGCAGTTCTGCCTCTTAACTACAGGTGTCACAGTTTGGGGAAAGGACTGCTTGGGGTTAGCACTTCAACCAGGTCTTTGGGTGAAAACATCTTTACCTGTTTATTGTCATAGTCCCATGCCTGCACCATCATTATTCCTGAATAGGTGCTTTATTGATACTGTTTTTGGCAAAGGAAATAATTCCTGATGTTCTGACTTCATTAAGTTACTTAAAAATTGACGTAGTTTTTTTCTGCTTGAATATCTTCAGTAATGGTGATCTCTCAGTGGTTGGAAGAAGCCTATTCCATTTGCAGAGCACTTTAACAATCAGTCCCAGATTTGAATTACTGCCCAGATCTGACCACAGCAGTAGAGGGTAACTGGGTACTTCTCCCTCATTTCTACTGAATTCTGTGTGTCTTAATAGACTGAATTGGTTTTTGTCCACCGGGCTAGAGTATTCCCTTATACTGAATTTCTAATTATTTTTTATACTTTTCTACATAGATACAGATGCAGGTGTTCCTTATTTTTTGTATTTACAAATTTTGTGAACCAAAGTATTTTGCATTATCCCTATGATAGATCTCAGGATAATTCACATGCAGTAAATTTTTCCTTTCTCTATGGAATCGCTTCCTCTTCACCTTCATAAAAATTTAACTAAGAGTGTATGTGTAGGTCTATTTCTGGATTTTCCATTCTGATCCTTTTGTTTACACATATGCATTTTCTAACACTGGCCTGTCTGAATTCTGCACATTTGCACAAAGTTTAGAAATCAGTTAATGTGAAATTTAGTTTTGCTCTCCTTTGTCAAAATTGTTTTGACATTTTTAGTTTTCACATTATAGAATATTTAATTTCTAAAATCAATGCTTCTGAGGTTTTTACAGGGGTTATGTGGTTCATAATGAGGAGAAGTGATATATTAGCAATTCTAAATCTTCCAACCTGTGATCTGGAATAACTCTCTCTTATTTTAGGAGTTTGGCTTCTTTAGTCAATGCTTTGTAGTTTTTAGTATACGTGTTGCCTAAGCGAGTACTGCTTTTTAGTTTTTAGTCTATGAATATATTGTACTTATTTGTTCCTGAATTTATTGTATCTATAGTTATATACATATACTATTCTTTTAATGCTTTTGAAATCAGTACTTCAAAATTTCATTAATCATTGCTATTTATGGAAATTAATCCATTTTTAATAGTAACCTTTCATTCTTTAACCTTGATATACCCACTAAGTAGTTTCAGTAAATATTTTTCATAGATTCTTAGAAATTTCCTGCATAGACAATGTTATCTATTAATAATCACAATCCCATGTCTTCCTCTTCAGCTTGTATGCCTTTAATTTTTTAAATGCATCTCTGTCGTATTTTTCCACTTTTATTTAGCCCATTGTTAGAGGCTGTCAAGAACTTTAGATCATGAAACTGTAACCCAGGATTTTCACGTTTGATCAAAAGTTCACCTATTTCTTTCTCTTATTTTTTATTTGGAGTACTGAACTAGATAGTTTTTGTAAATAAAACTGAATAATATAAAACTACTTCTTATGAAAAATTTCAGGCCTGGATAAATGTAGAAAAATTAAATAATGAACACTTTGTAACTATAGCAGAGCTTCAAAAATTGTCAACACAAGGTCCATCTTCTTTTATCTGCACCTCTACCCACTCCTTCTTTTGCTCCTTCCAAATTTGGGTTCTTTTAAATGAATTCCAAACAACATATTAATTTCGGGCAAGATCTTTAACAATGCACCTGCCTATTATACCATAGCTATTCAAAATTAGGAATGTTGTCTTATACATAATTTTATATCCATTTTATAACTAGGAATCCTGCATTTGGAATATATGCTTAAGAAACATTTGATCTCATATATTTATTGGCTTTTTGAACTTCAGTTGAGAAGTTTCTGTTTAGTTGTATGGCCTATTTATTGATTAGATTGTGTTTTTGGTGTTAAGTTTTTTTTGAGTTCTGAATATTCTGAATATTAGTCCCTCATCTTAATATCAATTATGATTTTGTTCTAATATTGATTAATATATTGATTCAAAGTGGCTATGAAATCCAATGTGTTAGTGTCTGAGCATTAATGTCTATCAATCATTACCCTTTAGACAGATTTAATTTCATTCAAGACACTGGTCTAATTAGTTAACTAGCTCAACTACAAGTCACATTTTTCTGTTTTGTCTTCAAGGATATTAAGAAAGTTAAGGTCAAGATGTAGATATACAGTCCAGGACACAGTGATCAATATTTTTTGGCATTTAAACCACAGCAATCTCAGAGAACTGACTTCATAAAGCACAAATGAAAATATTTGTTCTACTTTGGTCTTCTTGCAATGAATCTATGAGCCAGAATCACAGTGCTCACAGGAAGACATAAATACTGGAGCTATAACATGCATGAGGACAAATTCAGTGAGAGATTCAACGTTTATGTCCTTCATGTCAATTGTCCAAGAATATATTTTATGATAATGGAAATATAGAAAAAGAATAAGAGGGAAGTTCTGAAAAGAACTAAATAAGGGAATCCTCATTTTCTACATGCTACCAGTTTCATTTTCCCTAGGGAAATATTGATTCAAAGTGGCTATGAAATGCATGGAATTCTTTTCCCTTGATAGTGTTAATTATAAAATTAAGACAAAAAACCCCCCGTGAGATTAGAACCTAACAAAGATTAGTATGCCAATGAATACCAATAAGTACATCAATATACACATGGTGGAAACACAAATAATTTTAGATATTTGGAAGGATGTGTCCAAGGGTTAAGTAGCTGAATGAGAGTAGATTAGGCAAGAAGAATAGTTTAGAAATTATTAACTTCATCAAAAAGAGATTACAGTATACATAAATATATTTCCTCACACAGAGATCTTTTTTCATAATCTGTATCTTTTCATGCAGTCAATTGGTCCTGGTATTGAACTGGATGTTACTGATGCCCTGCTGAGATCTTCTTTACCTCGCCAGTGCGTCTAGCCACTTACTATTGTGAGTGCTGCCTGCCAAGGTTCATAGCTTTTCCTTCCTCTGGAGGAAGTGGTCTCCAACAGCGGCTCCCAAACAAGGAGCATGAACGTCACCTGGAAACTTGCTAGAAATGCAAATCCTCAGACCTAATCTGGCACTACTGGATGGGTCACTCTAGGGTTGGACTCAAAAACCTGTTTCAACCAGCCTACCATGTGATTCTGATTCATAGTGAAGGTTGAGAGCCAGTGTCCACACTGATGGGAACCAATTTGCTTGGGAGTTTAGGCAGCATCTTCACCCGAACTCCTAAGGTGAGGTCAGGTGGATTCAGTGTGTAGAAGGTGAAACTTCTTGTTTCTAGGAAGCAGAGAAATTGATAACTCTGTGGAGAGATTTGAACCCTAGGGAAGGAGTCAGCAAACTATGGCCCCTGAGCCAGATCTGGCCCACTGCTTGTTTCTCTAAATCTTTATCGGGAAAAAAAATCACATTCCCTTATTCTACTGACTGTTCTTTATTTTGCTTTGATGCTATAATGGTGGGGTTGAGCAGGTGCAAGAGAAACCATCTAGCCCTTTATAGGAAAAGCCTGCTGACTCATGTTCCAGAGCCTCACCTATCTGGAAAGCATCAGGCCAAGGATACAATTTACTAGAGATTACATCCTTACTTGGTTCTCTTTCTTCTCCATTCTGCTTCCTTCCCTTCTTTACAGATTGCTTCCCTAATCTCTGCCTCTAGCAGAGAACTACACAAGTATACCCACACACTTATTATTATTATTAGTTTGCTACTTTTTCTCTTTGCAGTGCTTCTAGGGAACTGTGAAGCTTCCTAGACTAACACTCAATAGGCAGTTCCTGTCTAGCTGGTCTTTTGAAGCAAAACTCTTTTAAAAAAAGGAAAGGTATTTTTCATCTGTGCAACTCCATTTTTTCTTCCTGCCACTTCTCTGATGGTGTGTCAGTGACTGCCAGGAGCAGTCTTTGTTTTTGTGGTTCCCAGACTCATATTTTGTTATTATTTCATACATATTTATAATTTATAGGACACCTTGGGTCTATGTGACATTTCTCATCATAAGATTTAGTCAACATCTGATTACTTCTGATAACAAACAAAAAACCCTTACATGACCAAACACTGGGAATGATAAAGTATGAACAAGGGTTAGGTGAGCATGTTATTATAGTTTGTTAAGTGGAAAACAAGATAGAGAAGACATTCTGTCTACAATTTGCTAAATGTACCACTAAAGTAATTAAGCTATATTTAATAAGCATCCAGTCTAGCACCCTACTGCTTGAGTTGTTTATCTTTTTCATAATGAAGTGGCACCAAAATCTTTCACTATAGTGAAGTTTTCACTGGGTGAGGCTTGCTGTTCAGGTTTGGAAGAATATTGGTGCTTTCTGATATAGTATGTTTTAAAATATTCTATTATAGACAAGCTAAAGGAAACAGGACTAACGCAAAATGAAAATATAATTAGTATCATGAGTGGCAATAGCACAAGCACAAGCCATTTTCTGGGAGGATAGAGCTGGAATGAGAAGAAAATGAAACTTACTAATGAAATAAGATCAAGTAAGATGAGACTGCTCTTTAATACCTGTGGAGGATTTGGGCTGGGATAAAGTGTGGAGGCTGTTCTCGTATGTGTTTAGAGACAGTCAATCATTTCATAAAATCTGAGACCCTTCCTAGCACAGAGAGGAAGCCATTTCTCTGTGCCTCCTCTTTGACATACAAATAGAAAATACCTATTTTTAGGTCAGAGGACCACTGTGGGATTTTCAAATAGGTGGCTACAAATGGTTACAGGCAGGGGTCATAGGTATTGTATAAGAATGATTTCTTTACTTAGATAGGAATTTTGTGAGCTGAAGTTAACTTTAGAATGTCATTTATTGGTGAATTTGCATAAAGTATTTTCTGAGGGACTTTTACTAAAACTCTTTCTGGGTTTTCTGTTGATTGACTGAAAATTTTTCTTCTTCTTCTTCTTCAGGTACTGGGGCTTGAATCTAGGGGTGCTAAACCACAGAGCAATATCCCCAGAACTTTTCTTTCTTTTTCTTTATTTTTTGTTTAGTTTTCACTTTGAAATAGGTCTTGCTAAGTTGTTTAGAGCTTCACTAAGTTGCAGAGGCTGGCTTTGAACTTATGATCCTCTTCTCATAGCCTCCCAAACCACTGGGATTATAGGCATGTGCCACCACACCTAGCTTGAAAATCATTACTGAGTACAAATAGAGTAGATAGTAGAGCACTCAGGATTTTCAATTGCATGCTCATCTACAAATATTATTTTTTTCCCACATTTTTATTGATGAATTATAGTTGTGCATAATGCTGGGATTTGTTGTTACATATTCATATATGTATACTGTAGAAAATAATTTGGCCAATATCCCTCCCCAGCACTTTCCCTTCCCTCCCCTCCTTCAACTTCTTGGCTCCTTTCCTTTACTGATCTTTGATTTTCTTTAACTTTTTCAGTTTTTATTGATTGTGTGGGAATTATTTTGTATCCTAGAGTTGCAAATATAGTTTTCTATGCTCCCGTTTTACTTCAATTTTCCCTCCTGTGCTTCCTCTTCATCCTCTTCTTTTTTCTCTACTCTACTAGACTTCCTTTCTATTAATTTGTATTTTAATAGTTCTTTAAACATTAGATTTTATTTTTTAAGAGAGACAGAGGGGAGTAAGTGAGAGAAAGATAGAGGTATTCAATTTTATTCATTTTTTTAAAATCTGGCCTTTGTTTCTTGGATACTTAGTTATGTGTGTATTGCTGGAGTTCAAATCCTGGTCCTCATGTATGCCAGGTAAGCGCACCAACCACTGAGTCACCACTTCAGCCCCTAAACATTAGATTTTAAAACAGCAATTTAACCTTTAACAATTTTCAGTAGAAGAGAGCAATAGATTAAAAAAACACTTCATATTTGTCTATCATTTAAACATCTTTCATAGTTTTTATTTCCCTAATTTTATTTTACTCTTATAACAATATTTCAAACCATATTGCAAAGGATAAAAGATATTTAATTCATTAATAACTGATCAACATAATAAGATTAATTATAATAATATAATGTTATTATAGTAATTAATATTTAATGGGCATATATTGTAGAATACTAATAATAAAATGTGCTTTGGATAAAACTAGAGAGAAGTGGGTTCAAATATCAGCCTTGATGCTTACTAGCATTTGCATCATAATATTGATTATGTTACTTAATGTATCTGAAACATACCTTTAAAGAACACCATGATAGTAATAAGAAATACCTAAGGCTATATATGTAAACTACCTGGGACACAGTAAATGTTCGGTGAACTTTTCTTTTCCAGGTACCCTTGGCTTTATATCTCCAAAATTTGAAGAAGGTAGAAAGTAGCTTCCGTGTTAACAATGTAAGGATGTATATTTGATGATTGGAACAGAAAAGGCCACCTAAGGAAATAGCACTAAGTATATAGCTTGTAGCCCGAGGTGAGTTAATTTCTAAGATCTGCATGAATTTAGCTCCAAGTTTCCTGAAACCTAAGGCAAACAAGAAAGCTCATTAGTTACCTAATGTTCACTGTAGACAAAAGAAAGTATATACTTTTGTGGACAGAAACAATCCTTTTCTTGGAATTAATTTAACTGAGTTAAATTTCCGTGGGCCCTTGTAAAACTGATATTTACAATCGTAGTGTACACTGCCTGGCAACAGCTCTGGAAAAATAACAACATGCTGATGAGGCATTTTTCAAATTGACCCATAGCAAAGGCTCAGGGCAGAACCTGTCATGAATCAGCAAGTACATTTCAGTGGAGAACTAAGATAATTTCATCCAAATATGTGGCTTCCTGATAATCTAACTTACAATGTTAGAATCTTGAAGGAGACTACTCAACCTACCCATTAGATTGTCCATTTTCAAATATGAGATGTGTTAAGTCATTTCTGGCAGGTGCTGGCTCACAAAGCACTCACAATTGAATTCTTACAACTTACCCACAGTGCCCCTCTTCTATGCCACAGGTGAATGTGAAAGCCATACACTTTAGACACCAGCCATGAGGGAGGCATAGTTATCATTATATTATGAAAGCTAAGAGCTGTACTCATTCTTGCCAAGTCAGGGGGTCAAACTATTTTAGCAGAGGCTTTGTGAACTCTATTATCTGTAGTTAGGTTGCTCTGTCCCTCATAAAAGAGATCTGACTTTTCTTAAGCACTTGTGAAAAATTCTTGGTCCTACTCTGCACCGTATAATACACAAAGAGCAAGTATAATCTTCCAGCTCAGAGATGCAGTATCTTTCCTAAGGTTGCAGTTAGGAGCATAGGGATTCCTAGAACTGTTATTCTCTGTTTTCCTGGATCAGACTGCTTTACAGTAAGTACCATATATTGCTTGAGCTGGTAAAAGAACCTAATCATATTTCTGCTTTAGCATATTGCTTCTGCTTTTCTCCTTCTGTTCAATCCACTTTAGATTAAATTGTAAGTAATCTCATTTCAGGTCATGAAAACCTGTGCGTTGCCATAGATGAGATTTTCATATTCAGCTTATTGCCCTGATGTTAAGGCATGTAACTGAGAACTTCAGCCTGGTCATGTAGAGTGGACCTGATTGGAAAAAAAATGTATTTCACATTTTGCATGTTGCTACTATAAATATTTCCTTATATTTTAGTGTTATTCTTTTACAAGGCCATAATTACAAGATTTAGAGAACAGAAAGTTCTTGGAACTTTAAAGTGAGCCACTCTATCCACATATTTGACTCATAAATAAAACTCTGTCAGCACCAATGGCACTTATTTGAGAGATTATATGTTTGGACAATAAGCTTAATTTTAGGATTCTTCTACTGAAGATGTCATAGCTTTCGTAAGCCATATCTCTGATATGCACAACAAAAGAGATTATGGCAATACCTGTGAGATTAATTTTAAACCCAATGTTGCTCCTGGACTCTTGGTGTCCTCTGTAAAAGAACACTTCCTAGACAGGAGAAATACATGGTTTTCTTCTAAGTCTCACCATAGAATTATAATTGGTGGTCAGAGCTTCCATCTTTATTATATTTTTATCACAAAAGTAAGCCTAAAACTGGGTATGGTGGCACACGCATGTAATCCCAGTGACTTGGGAGGCTGAGACAGGAGGATCACAAGTTCAATGCCAGCCTCATTAAGGCCCTTAGCAACTTAGCAAGACTCTGTCTCAAAAAAATAAAAGATAAAAAGGCCTGGGGATGTGGCTCAATAAGTAATCGCCCTTGGCTTTAATCTTAGTAGAAAAAAAAAGTAAGTCTAATTCTGAAGTATTCAAAATGAAAAATAGAATTTGCACTCACCCAGTACATTTCCCTTGGGAGTAACCTGTGCAAACACCTTGCTATGTATTTCTTTTGAACTATTTGGATAAATATTTAGTCTCAAAAATTTAAGGATCCTTGGGCTAAGGATGTAGCTCAGTGACAGGGTTCTTACCTATCATGTACGAGTCCCTGGGTTTGTATCACAAGCAGCACACACACACACACACACACACACACACACACAGATACAATAGGAAAAAATGACTTCCAGGATCTGCTGCAAAAAACAATTCATATATATGTATATCAATTCAATAGATTACAAATAGGTTTTATGCTGGGAACAGTTACAGTTGTTTTGTGAGGTATTTTAAAATGTGCATGTCAGTTTTTTAATCTGTGGTTAAAAAACAATAAAAGCTCAAAAATATTACTAAATCTTCCTATAGAAAAACAGCAATCTTCCAATCCCAAACAATTCAAAGTTATTGATCAAAGTTAGTGATTTTTCCTAGCTTGTCCAATCAGGCACAAGTAGCAGTGGACTTGCAGGGATAAAACAAAGACTTTTGTATATTAGCAGTTTAGAGAAAGATTTATTGTCCCTCTGAAGAATATCTTCATTAATAAGTTTGTAAGAATAAAACATCTGCCTAATTTTGTGTACTCTGAAACCTCTTCAGCTAGGACTGCTGTTCACTTAGCAAGACGGCATCACACATGCATGCTATGAGATCGAGCCCTGCTCAGTGCCTCTGCCAAGTGCCTTCATGTATCTCAGGAAGGAGGGCATCTCCAGGATCTCTGTATTACAAAATAAATATATGGTGTATATAGTGAAAGTGTAAGTTAACCAATGGCAGATAAAGATAGGGGTTCTAAACACTTCTTTTTTTTCCTTCAAGATTAAATCCAGAGGTTGTTTTGACTGAGAAGCTCTGCAAGTTGCCCAGGGCCTGAGTTAACTTCCCCTCCTGTGTTTTCATGAGGTCCTGTGCCCTTGGAACATACTATGAGTTGCAGATTGAACTCTAAATGGTAAGCCCCTGGAGGGTAGTGACTATGTCATATTCCTAGTGCATTTCCTTGCTCACAGTGGCATCTCTAGGAACACCTTTCAAATGAATAAATACATGAATGTGTATTATTCATAATATGCAAATAAGTATTTATTAAGTTCTCCATCCCTCTTGATGGCTTTTAAGCTCTACCCAGTTTGCTTCAGGTTTTGTTCAACATCCGGAGCTATGAGCCAAATTAAATCAGGACATGATAATTCTCATACTGTTCTGTGCAAGCACATTGGAATTTGAGGGAGTACCACCCATTTGAGTGACCTGACATTATATCCCAGGAATTAAATGCCTCTTACTTGGCAATTCTATTTAGGTGGTGCTGATGCCTTGCTTATTTTGCTCTATGATTGAAGGGTTAAATTTGTTTGCCTATCAGTTCTAGTGCACTGATGAGCATTCCTATACAGAGTGTGAAGTAGAGCATTAGAGCATTGAAGGTGACCACTCTGGGGGAGAGTAATAGTTATCCAGTACCACAGCTTCCTGTTTTCTGGGACCTCAGCTTAAAATGTAAGTCTAGTGACAGTTATAACCTTTTGCACATCTGAATTGCAAATTTTATGGTGTCTTATCTTATTTCTTCACAAGTACGGCAACCCCTTTAACTAAGTATTATGTCCTTTTATTGTTGTATTTCAGCTCCTTATATGTTAACATAATGCAAGATGTAATGCACAGGTAATTATTGCTATTCAATGGGGATGATTTTTTTTTCAGGTAACATTTAAGTTTAAAGTTACATCAGGAAGATACAAGGAGCTAAGGGTGTTCATTATCCCCTTCCCTTCCATAACTTGAGAGAGAAAATTAGAGCAAATAGTTTCACAATATGTGTATTGGATAGATGAATTCTATGTTCTTGGATTGCACAGTTTCATCCAGTAAGAAAATTAAGTACAACCATTTTCAGAGATGTAGAAAGACAGGTAATGAAGACCATCCTGAAATTAATTTAAAGAAATGAAAAAAAGGGAATGGAGAAAGGTATAATTAGGGGAACTGATAAAATAAGGGAAAAATTAAATGAAGAACAAGTCAGAGAACTTCAACCCGGTCACTCTTGCCTAAGAGTTTTGTCCTAACATATTTTTTCTTAAGCAAAGTCATAAGGGATCAAGAGTGTCTTCTTTCCTTCATTTTTTTGGGTTTGGGGTTTAAGTAAAAAATACAGTTCATGCCTTCATGGAGCTAGTGGACATATAAAAACAGACAAGAACATGCTAGTCAGGCAGAATAAGGCCAGATAGAAGTAGGAACCTTAAAGGGAACGACACACATCTCAGGGGAAGAGGAAAGGCTGTATGGAGAAGGCCACATTGGATTTTAGTCTTGAAATTTTGAAGGCTCACTGTAAGAACAAAGTTTTTAGAGCTGACCATGGACATTTTAAAAAATCAGAAATGAAGCAAGTAGGCAAACAAAACCATAATGCTGCATGTAAATGAGTAAAATGAATTAGATATTTTGGTATGAAAAAGCAATGTCACTTGTTTCTGAGCCTGACGTCCAAGTAGTGTGGAGTCACCAAAGAAGGGCCTTAAACCAAAGAAATGCATGTGGTGTTCACACAGTTCATGGTGGGGACGATCTGGAGAGAAGATCCTGAAGTTATGGAGTTATGGCAGTGTGCAGAAAAGAGCAGACAGGAGTTCAAATCAGAAAATATTTTAGGTGTAGAAAACAACAGGATCTTTTGGAAAACATTTAGGATGTCAATTTGGAATTATTTTTTTACAATATATACTATATAATCTATAATTTAACGTATAAATTATGAGGATTAAATAAATATGTAGTTTAAATTTTTAAATATATTATATCATATATATTATCATTAAAAGTACATAATTATACATCTTGTTTATAATTTGTTTAATAAATGATACAATTTTAATTTATATTTTATACATCATACATATGAAATACACTAATATGTATACTTAAATATAAAGATATATCATGTGTATACTTAAGCTAACTGCTGATGGAGTGTATTTTAGAAGGCAGTTATCCTATATTCAAAAAATTGTGATGTAATCTGGTCACAGGCACTTATTATGCCTTACTTCTGATATTTCTGTGGTCAAGAGTGAGTGGTTGAGTTTAGTAACTTTGGACCTCATAATTATTAACTCGTTCTCTAGTACATCAAACCTGAAACTTTTAGGGACCAAGAGGTTGTCTGTGAAATTTGAGGGCTTCCAATGCTTTAGTTTCTGAGTACAATTAAGAAATGCATTATTTGATATGCAATTATGATTGTACAATAACTCAACTCCTTAATAAAATTTTTTTAAAAAAGAAATGCATTGTTTGAAAGTTGGAATTATATCTAGGATAATCATTCCAGAGTAATCAAATAATCCTCCTTTAATTTACTAGTGTACTCTGCCCTGAGTCACAAGGAATCAATAATCTTAACACGCATTTTAGCTCTATAAAATAAACAAATTTAGCATCCATACAGTTCTGTTTTCACACTGTTAACCAAGGAGTATGCAAATCAGCAGGTTCTGGTCTCTGCTGACACTTCATTAACACTTCATTAAGAAGACTCAGCTCTTGGTACTTGAGAGTGTGCCAGAGACAGAATATTTCTTTTCCTTGGAAATGACTTATTTCCCTCCAAATTCTCAGAAGCTTCTAGGAATTAATATCTATCTTTCTATTTATCTATCTATCCCTATCTATCACTGATCTATAATCTATCCAATTTGTATGTGTACATTGATCTATCCATAAGCTATAATTTTTAGATACATGTATGCTTCTCCTAATATCTGTAATCTGCAGAGAGCCAGAAGTTCACAGAGTATCTCTCTAAGGATTAACTTCAGCTTCAAAGTGAACCTAATTTTTCTTGGAATCCTTCTTCTGATGGATGACCTCTGCAGAAGGGTGACTTTGAAATAATCCTGGATGGAAGGAGGTTTGTTTCACTGATTCATGTCCTCATTCAGTCAGTGTTCAATAAGTACTTACTGTATGCTCAGTACCTTGTGAGGTTTTGAGGATAGAAGGTAGTTTTCAGCCCCTATTTTTGAGGATTTCATTAATTAGTTAGGAAAGCTGTACATATCCAAATTATTTTATAAGACAGTGTTTTAAGTTCCAGAATAGAATGATACAATTATCAAGATTCATGTATGGGCATCTTGTTTTTAAGGCAGCGACACAGAGAAATGGATATTTGGATGAGCATTCAAGGATAATTAAAAATTTTTGAGAGAGAAGAGTAAGAGTGCGTGTGTGCGTGTGTGTGTGTATACGGAAATAGGAGTAAGATGTGTATTGAGGGCCACAGGGGGCTTTAAGAGCAAAGATGGCGCCTGGCTGAGAGCCAAAGGGCAGTGGCAGTTGCTACAGGGTTTCTCCTTAATGGTGACATGTTCAACTGATCGGGCATTGGACGCTGTTTTCCGTCTATCTGCCTAGTAACAGGCATCCTATTGGCCACTTGTGGTGTAGCTTTATGTTGATTGGCTCTTAGAATGTATGAAAGATACTGTTGATCTCCTTTCGGGGAGATCTCCAGGAGGAAGAAGAGAAGAAAGAATAAAGCTTTGCGTGCTGAACCCGCCTCTTTTATTGTTGCCTCGCTGGTCGAGATCGACAGATGTGACTTAGTGAAGTCCCACCATATTGAAAAAATCCTGTAGCATAAGAGGGATTGATGTATTCAGAATGTAATTATCATTGAAGCACAGAGTATTTAACTATAAAAGAGAACTGTCCTGTGCAATTTTAATTAGACTGTTGAACTTCATCCAATTTCACCATTTAGAGCCCTATTGGAAAGTTTATGGAAATTTCCAACACCTAAGGCTCAAACTTACTGAGAAATAG